>CAUYPO010035008.1:0-68430 GCA_963574435.1 Cheirogaleus major | reverse complement strand
AGTGTGTGTGCGTTTTTGTCAGAAGCTCTTTCCTAATACTCGTTTTATTCTCCCCTCTCTGCCCCTTTCAATCTTTAGGGCCGCTGCTTTTGCAGAGAAGAGTAAGTACACGTTAGACTGTAATAAGAATGATGCATTATTAGGGGTGGGGCAGAAGGGCCTGGATTTTGGAGTATTGAGTTTGTGTGTTAAGTAAACACCAGCAAACCTTCCCATCCTCACTCGCCGACACCCCCAACACCTGCACTCCTGCCCCGAGGGGCACACATCCCACACCACTGCCCCAGCCACCCCCCAGCATCAGCCCCTCCACCCTCTGCCCCTGGGGGACCTGCTGTGGGGGGGCCTCAGGACCCTCCCCCTGTCTGCCCGGCCAGGGCACAGGAAGCTCTTCCTGCCTTCCGTCCCTGGCGAATCCTTCCCGCTCAGAGACCAGCTCTCGTCCCATCCTTCCTGCAGAGTTTCACAGCCTGCCGTGCACAGGATAAATGATTTCCTCACCTGTGGGTTATCTCTCAGTGTATACATATGAACCTTTTTCCCCCTGGGCCTCTCTCAGGAGAGTGCAAGCTCCTCCCCACCGTTCCTTGGCACCCAAGGCACCTGCTCCGGACCTTCGGTGGGGGTTGGGGGGTGTGTTCTTAACCGAGTTGCTTCCTTGTTGCAGATCGCGGCAGGGTGGTCGGCGGTTTGCCTGACGTGGTGACCATCATGGAAGGAAAGGTAGGCGCGCACAGCAGGCGTCAGAGCGAGGATGGGAGAGGGTTTAAGCACCGCGCAGTGCAGCCCTGCTCTCGTGCCCAGAGATGGGACACCTGGGGAGGGGGTTATGAGTGCGTGCTCAGTCCACGCACGGGGGACTTAGACTTCCCACCTGCCTTCTCTTATCCCCGGCTGCCTCTGACGAACCCCGATTAAGGGACAGAGCGGCCTAACATGCGGAATCCACAGGCAGTGCCTTTGGGACCACCTGTGGTTCAGGCACCTCCTGGGGGCCCTCCGTGTCCCTTCATTCAGAGGAGCCACTGCAGGGGCAGCAGGTGCCACAGCCCAGACCCCGCCCACCTGTGCAAGATGCAAGCCACCGGCTTCCAACCTGAAATGGCGAAGGTTCTATAAACTGAAAGCAAAAAACAATCCCTAGGCCAGTTCCCAAGGCCATTTTGCAGCATGTAACGGAAACCACTTGTTGGAGTTTTAATGTGTCACCTGTCAGCAGGATCATTGATTTCCAA
This sequence comes from Cheirogaleus major, assembly GCA_963574435.1. Classification (NCBI taxonomy): domain Eukaryota; kingdom Metazoa; phylum Chordata; class Mammalia; order Primates; family Cheirogaleidae; genus Cheirogaleus; species Cheirogaleus major. Next base: position 67,195 of record CAUYPO010035008.1, on the reverse strand, counting down.
TTGGTACCTCTCCAGTTGCTTCCGTGATTCCAACTCAACCTCATGGGGACGTAGATCCTGGGGAGAATCTTATTAGGCCAAAATGCAAAAATGTACAGATCTCTCCTTTAGCAGCTGAGGAAAGCCCGTGAGCTCCTGAGGCTGAACAAGCGTGGTCTCGTCGTAAAGACGTAACTGAGAAATTAGCAGCCCCGTTACTGTATCATACGCTGCAAGCATGTTTGGACCAGGCGTCCAGGATGCATTTGCTGCAGCCAGTTTGCTGGTTATGAGACCATATACTGTCTGCGTTTGCCAGAGCAGCTGGTGAAAGGACCAGCAATACATCTAAACATTGAGGGAATTTAGAAACAAGCTAAATGTTTCTACTCTAAACTGCAGAGATTCATTACCTTCCAATTCTTTTTTTTTTTGGTTTTTTTTTTCGAGACAGTCTCACTCTGTTGCCCAGGCTAGTGTGCCCTGGCATCAGCCTAGCTCACAGCAACCTCAAACTCCTGGGCTCAAGCGATCCTCCTGCCTCAGCCTCTTGAGTAGCTGGGACTATAGGCATGCGCCACCATGCCCGGCTAATTTTTTCTATATATTCTAAGTTGTCCAGCTAATTTCTTTCTATTTTTAGCAGAGACGGGGTCTCGCTCTTGCTCAGGCTGGTCTGGAACTCCTGAGCTCAAGCGATCCACCCTCCTCGGCCTCCCAGAGTGCTGGGGTGACAGGCGTGAGCCACCACGCCGGGCCTACCTTCCAATTCCTTAATCAATTTAGGCTTAAAACTGAGAATAAACAGGACAGATTATCACTGAATTTTCTCACGAGCGCCCCCAGTGGCCTGTTCGCACCTGGCGGTCCCTTGTTCCCCTGGTGTCCATGTGTCTCCGTGTGCGGAAGGTTCGATGACAGATTGGATGAGACGTGTCACCGTGTGTGGCTGAGACATGCCCTCCAGGGAGGTCACACGGCTTTTCCTTTTCTAACTCTTCCTTCTCTGCCCACCTCTCTCCCCGAAGACCCTGAACCTGACCTGCACGGTGTTTGGAAGCCCCGACCCCGAGGTGGTCTGGTTCAAGAACGACCAGGACATTCCGCTGAGCGACCACTTCTCGGTGAAGGTGGAGCAGGCCAAGTTTGTGAGCATGACCATCAAGGGCGTGACCTCCGAGGACTCGGGCAAGTACAGCATGAGCGTCAAGAACAAGTACGGCGGCGAGAAGATCGACGTCACCGTCAGCGTGTACAAGCACGGAGAGAAGATCCCGGAGGTGGCCCTGCCCCAGCAGGCGAAACCCAAGCTCATCCCAGCCTCCGCCTCATCTCCAGCCGAATAAAAGTATTTTTTTTTCCAGCCTGCAGATAGACACACACACACCCCCCCAAAAAAACCCCATGAATGCCGTGTGCTTGTTCCCAATGTGTGGCCGTGACCGGCGTGACGTCACGTGCGGGCAGATGGTGGGTTAGATATTACGCTTTTAAAATTTTTGCATTTGGTGATTGTTATTTTATGTCTGCTTAAGGGGAAAAGCTCATGTTTTGCACAAGGCTGAACAACTTACGTGCACAGGAAGGTAAACAGCAGATACCTGGCGGCAAGCGGGTTTGCAGACGGTGCCAATGTTGCCGTGGGCACCTGGATGGGACGCCCAGGCGTGCGTAGCGTTTGGCGGTCTGCAGAAAGCACCGTCTTGCTGCAGTTGGGCTCTTTGGGGGCTGCGAGATCTATCGGCTCTGAAATTCTCCTGGTGGAGCCTTTGAAGCATGTGCTACCTGGTTGCTCTCTGTTGTCTCTTGCTTCCGGCTAATAAAACTGTAAAAGGCACCTTGTTGTGGTTTTCCTTAACCAAATCGCCCCACCTCCGTCTGCTGATGCTCCTGACCTGTTTCATTACGGATTAGGGTGCAGCGGTACAGCGGGCAGCAGACCCTGTGCACAGCCCAGAACGCCAGGTCTGGGGAGTCACGCCCACCCGGGAGCTCATTCCTGCAGCTCCGACCTCGGCACGACCAGGTCACAGGTGCGGGCTCAGGGCAGCACCCGCCACAGCACAACTGCCAAGGCCTGTGCATTTGGTGCAGGGTTAGAAAGGTTGCCCCGTGATTATATTGCGGACCTAAAAATCTCTGCAGAGGCAAGCAAAGTGTGTAGGTGGCTTTTTCCTTTTTTTTAGTGTGCTAATTAATTTGGAAGCGGTTTTAAAAGAAAGAGGACGCTCATTTGAAATGATCACGGTAGTACCCACAGAAGAAAAATTAAAACTTCGCTGACTGTAGAACTATGGTCTCTGGGTGCAGTTAAAAAAACACATTTAGGATCCACACATCCTTTCTTTGAACTTTTCCGTCCTTTGTGTGGAAAGAGGCTGAACTTCCTCTGGCACAAGAATCCTATTTTAATATTTTAGTTTTATAGTTGCTTTATAACAGATACAGCGTTGACAATTAAGGATACTTTATCTCTCTGTGTTGTTAAGGCCAATCCAAATTTTATAACATTTTGTTATATTTTTCTAAGGTAATAACACAAAAGTCCTGAAATTTAAATATGTCCCTAATAGCGCAAAGCCAGCTGAGCAGGTTTCCGTAGCCGTAAAGTGAGTGTCAGCGAGAATTTTATTTTTATTATTTTTCCCTTCTCTGTTGCACTGGGTTTGTTATGCTCGTGTAGTGGAACAGCACTTCCAAAAACATCCCTGGCCAGGGGGAGGCAGACAGACTTTTCTATATTTAACCTTTATTTAGTTAAACAGAATTTTCTATTTTTCAGTTTAAACGGTCATTTTTTGTTTGTTTGTTTGTTTAGCAATGATGGTTCACAGGGAAGGATTAAAATGGTAGTGAATGTCCTAAAGCCATGTAGTATTTTTAAACAAACATTATTTATTTTTGTTTTGGAGCAGTTTTAGGGTCGAAGCAACATGGAGTGAACGGTACAGAGATCTCCCATGTCCTCCCTGCCCCCGCACAGGTGCGGCCCCCTCACTGAGCACCCCCACCAGCCAGAGCATTCTTCACACCTGACGTCACCGTCCCCAGCCTGGATGTCACTAGCAGTCCCAGCCTGGCCTCTCAGCGCTGTTTTGGAGTAAAGTTGTACGATCATCTTACCCTTAGATGCTCTCATTCTCAGCCTTTTAGCAATTCTTTATTTTAAATTTCAGCATATTATGGGGGTATAAACGTTAAGATTACGTACATTGCCCTCGCCTCCCCTCCCCCCTCGAGTCAGAGCTTCAAGCGTGTCCATCCCCCAGACGGTGCACATCACATTCATCATGTATGTAAATACCCATCCCCTCCCCGCCACCTGCCCGACGCCCGATAAATGGTTTTTTGTGTTTTTTTTTTAACATTTTGGTTACATTTTATATCTTTGCCTCTCCCTAACAAGGGTTAGAGGTACGCCCTACCCCTCCACAATGCTCTCCACTTCCTTCAGGTGTGGGTCTACCCCCCCCAACCCCCGAATCCCTGCTGAAGTCACCAAAAACGACAGTGAACTACCACTGCTTATATTATCCCGGATTGAGCTTGAGCCCATTATCCAAAGTGAGGCGACACAAGATCGGAAGAATGGGCTCCACATGTACTTGCCATCCAATTGGTACTGACTGATTAACACTATGGTGCACAAAGGGTGGTGGTCTTTTAGCAATTCCTGTTACTCAATTGGATGAACCTGGAGAAAAGGGCCCTGCTGGCGATCTCGGGCTGCGTGGTCTCGTGTGGCCTCTAGGTGGCGCTGGGAGAACAACCCCTGCACAGGCCACCAGGCCAGATCCGTCTTTCTGATGCAAGCACATCACTTAGGGAACGGAAGATTATTAAAGGCATTATCCTCACCCCGGTGACAAGGACAGGTCCGGCAAAATTACTGTTTCCAGGAAATAGCGGGTCATTTTGAAGGCAATCGTGTAGCTCCTTAATCTGCACATGATACACTTTAGAAGGAATAAAACATACCTGCTGAGATATTACAAGGCTCTTATTATATCAGCAAAGCCATAAAGACGTGTGATCTATCTATACATTACGTTTGGGCGTGCATTTTAAATATTCCATGTCTCAGAGAGGCATGTCAAAGGCAGCAGGCTCGCTCCTTTTTCAAGGTGGTAAATTACGGCGCTGGAAATCTTCACATGAAGCATCTGGTACCGCAAAGCCATCACGGGGTGATGATGTAGGACCCAAACCGGGAGTTCCCGGGTCTGCAGGGAGCTGTGTGCACCCAGGTGTCCTGGTTTGTCCTTGAATGTTGTCTCCACGGTTGTTCTGCTCCCTGATTTTTTTTTTTTTTTTAATAATCTTTTAGTTTGTATATTTGGGAGAAACGGCATCTGGGAGGCGTTAGAAACTTCTCCCGCCCTTTGTTTTATAGCGACCAAGCATGCTTAACTCTCGCGGTCTTCATTTGTTAATTTTAACTGCCTTTTTGAGGCGTAGTTAAATAATGAACGGAATGAAAGATTACCCATAACAGTCTCATTTTTCACTGGCTTAAAAATAGGTTAAAATCTTACCTAGATGTCAGTTTACCTGTAGAATCGTGAACATGTTTTTAAAACAAAGGGGGTGCATTAAAAAGGCACATGGAAGGCGTATAATGAAGAGTATATTAAATATTAAAATTAGACAATTCCAAATCCGTTCAGCCTAATGACACCAATAGAAACATTACAGTCTTTCAGCTTCCTCCGTAATCTCTGGTTCCCGACTTCAGCTCTGATTCATCATTCACATTAATTTATATCTGCTTTTATTTTATTAAAGATGTGAGTCTACTTCCCCAGCAATGCAAATATCATTCCTCTCGTTTCTTTTAATATGCTGCTGTATGGAGGTTATTAACGCAGCGTGCAGCGGGAAGGACGGAATTAATTCAGCTCTAGACCCGGGTCCGTCAGAACCTGGCTGTGCAAACTCGGGCAAATCCTTTCTTTTTCTGTGCCTCAGTTTCCCTATCTGTAAAAGTGAGATCCGCAGTTTGCAAACTGAGCTCCACCCATGTGCCCAAAGGGGTTTCACGTGCGTCACCTGGGACCCCTGAACACGCCTGCCCCTCCACTGCCAGTTTTCGTCTTGGGTATCACATTTTCCCCTGAGACTCCTTTCCAATGGTTTCTTGGAATCTTTGTCTTCCAGTTAGGATCATGTAGTACAAAGGTTTTTCTAAGGTATTTCTCAGACCTAAAATCTTTGGAGATCATAATTTCTGTCATTCTCATTTTGAAGACTAGTAAATTCAGAATCTCAGCTCCTCACCTGTGGACGTGCAGAGGGTCGGATCAGCTGGGCTCACCAGGCAGGCGATGGGGAATAAACACACCCCATCCCTGTGGCCTTCTGGGCATGTCCAGGACAGTTTGCAGAAGTCTTAAGTCTTTAGAGATCTCCTGGTTGTAGGATAGTAGAAGCTGCACACTCACTTCTATCCCCGGCTGTTAGAGCTGCCGTCACTGTGTGTCTATTCCTTCCGCATTCTTCATGGCCTCGTCAAACTGTTAAAAAAACTTAAACAGTTCCCCACGATGGTAAGGGGTGGCTGGTTCCGGATCCCCACTAGGTGAGAAACTAAGAAACAGGCCATATTTGAGTTCTCAGGACTCAGCGGCAACCTATGGAAAGCAGGCCCAGAAAGGGCGGAGTGACACCTGAGGAACTAGCCCAGGTGAGCACGTGGAGGAGGCAGAAGGCCCTTCACAAACAGGTGCCAGTTTGGGACTGCAGAAGGGACTGTCACTTGCATGCTCAGGGTCTAGGATCTAGGAGGGAAATAAGGGATGTCTTTTGAGGATTCTGGCCCCGGAGACCTTAAGATCCCTGGGGGTGCAGGTGTCCTGTCCTGAGTGTGGAAGCCCCAGGAAGGCCCAGAAGCCAGAGGGACAGAGACCTGGGGGCCTGGTCTGCAGGTGGGGGGGGGCCTGTGCTAATAAGTGGGCAGGGCCTGTGTTAGCAGGTGGGCGGGGCCTGTGTTAGCAGGTGGGCGGGGCCCAGCAGCTTCCAGGCCCACCTCACGCCTAACAACACTGCCATAGAGTGACTGTTTTCAAGATGCCCTCAGTTCTTTTGCCCAAATAGAAGAAAACTCACAGGAATATATTTCCATGTTTTCACTTCTAAAGATTAAGAGAAAGAAAAAGAAAAAAACCCTCAAATTATTCTATTTATCCATCAATGAGGCTACCTAAGTAAAAGGGTGCTTTTAAAAGTTTTTCCACTCCTACACCATTGCCACCTGCTTAGAGCCCACTGAGAAAATATGTCCTGCCTCCCTCCAAGCAGTGAGACCTCTCCTTCTGTCCATCACTCGCTCCACAAGCTCTGGAGACCTCAAGTCTGTCCACCGCTTAATGAGATCATGCTCGGGGCGGCTGGCTGCTCCCTAGGAGTGTGCCTGGATTGTGGAATCGGGGGTGGACATGGCATTTCTCACAGCAAGACTGCACTCCATTAACTGATGTCTCAGAGCTGCTTAGATCTTACTTTCTTGGACCCCTTCGATGTGAAATGGCGATAACTTAGTTTGGCTCCAAGGTAAATTTTATTTGGAATTAGCCAGGAGCAAAGGATTTACTAAGCCAAATAATGCATGCAAACAAGATCACAGGAGAAATATTTGCACACACTGAGTCTGTTTTCCAGTAAGCTTAAAGCACTATTGTAAACATACAGGCAATTAGCACACAGAATCTTTAATACCCATGCACTGCAGCTCGCGAGCGCAGAACACCTGTGCTCTTCACTGCCGCACCTTTGCCCTTGGATCCTGTGCTCACCTGTTGGTGCATCTTGGTGAGCCCAGGGCTCACACCCCCATGTCAAGGCACACAGCAGGCTCCGGGGGAGGGGGGCGCTTGAGCTGAATTAAGGAGAATTTAGGATGGTGCACAAAACACAGAAAGGCAACACAGGCTGTACTAAGATGGATAAGGATACACCCTCCCTTTGCGGGACTAAGAATCCACTCACACACAAAACGAAAGCATGGGGTCAGCACTCTACCCTCAGGTTAAATAAATGTCACATAGCAATACAAGCCAACTGGTCCCAGGAAGGGGCGAACGTATAAAGTTGCCTCAACTTCTCAGAAGAAGAATCAAAAACGACTTTGTGGGTACAGTGTGATGTGAGCCGGTCCGCTGGCAAGCAGAGGGTGGGGTGCAGAGGAGAAGCACCAGGGGAGAGCCAAAAGGCACCTGCTGGTGGGGCGGCCGGGTGGCTAGAGCTCGGATGAGCAGGTGTGGGTGTGGACGCAGGTGTTGGGCGAGGCATGGGCTGCCTCGCCTAGCTGCATGTCACCGCATTCAGGGGCAGAGTGAGAGGGGACAGGCCATTGTCAACTAAAATCTGGCCTCCCTGGACACTATGAAAACATATTTGTATAGGGTGGGATTTCTAGAACATTCTACTTCACTGCTAGTTAGCTTGATTTTAACTTTAAACTATTTCATGATGTGATATTTGGAGCACCATTTCTGCCCTTGCCTGGCCTCGCACATTCCATAGAGGTTGTGCTGACACATAAACCTTCGATTTCCTGAGATGCATGTGTGGTGCAGTTTGCGATTTTGCCAGGCACCGAAGGATTAATTAATTACCTGTGAGCTTCAGGCCAAGCAAGAAGAGATAGGATTTAGTGTTGACGCACCTATTGCGGGGAACGGACCCAACTGCTGAGGATGGAAAAATGTCACGTCAGTCAGGCGAAGTTTAGTAAATTGGGAAGGATGGCTGCTCATGACAGGCGGGGTTCCAGGAAGGACTTAGTCCGGGGAACGTCTCTCAGGGTTTCTGGATCGGCAATCCAGGGCTATCTATAGAGAGACGCGTCTGGGTAGGGATCGTAGCAGACAAACCAGCCAGGAGACGTCAGGACCCGGCCCCACAGTCGCAGGGCAAAAACTCCTCGGGGGTGGGAGATGAGAGGGGAATCACAAAGAAACTCAGGTGCAGGAGAATAATGGTGTGACTCACCTAACAAATTCACCTGATGTGGTGTGGGACAACCTAGGAACAAAAGGTGATGATGGTGGTGATGGTGGTGGTGGTGACGAAGGTGATGATGATGATGGTGATGTAGTGGTTATGATGTAGGTGATGATGGTGATGTGGTGATGAAGGCGATGATGATGATGGTGGTGATAATGATGATGGTGACGATGGTGGTGATAATCATGGTGATGATGGAGATGATAATGATGATGATGATGGTGGTGATAATCATGGTGATGATGGAGATGATGATGATGATGATGGTGGTGGTGATGAAGGTGATGATGATGATGGTGGTGATAATCATGGTGATGATGGAGATGATAATGATGATGATGATGATGGTGGTGGTGATGTAGGTGATGATGTTGGTGGTGATGAAGGTGATGATGATGATGGTGGTCATGACAATGACAACACAGATGTTACCTCCTCAGATTGGGTCCTGGATCTTCTCTAACATTTGGGGATGAGGGAGCAGAAGACACATTCTCTCCAAGTCAGAGTGGAAGGGGACGGCTCTGACTCCTCAGGGGAACGTGCCTTGCGGGGGTCAGCAGGTGCCGGGGGAGGTCTGCACGCGGCTGGGCTGGGCGTGTGCAGCGTGTTAGATGACACTGCCCACCAGGACCTTATCTAGAAACCGACTTCCTGTTCCTTTTTATTGTGGAAGAATCAATTTTATTTTCTAAAAAAACCTGGCAATGGCAACACATCTGGACACATCACCGGATAAAACAGTCACCCAGGTTGTACGTAATTAGCTTCCTGTCTGGTGCTTTATGCAGTCAACACTCTCCTGGGGGGAACGAAATGCATTTCGACATGTTACAGGTAACCTCTTCTCATCCCATGCACCGAGCCAGGCTGTGAAACACATGGGCTCAGTCTCACGGTCTCAAGGAGAATGTCTGTGTATTTATTTCCCTGATAAGGGGCTTTCCCCCAACAGTGTTTAGTTTACTCACTTTCATCCTGAATTTAAATTGCATCCCTTCTGCCAAAGGGACATTTCCAAAAAAAATATTGTGTCCTTTCAGCTCACACTGGCTGTACTAACCCTGTAGGAAGTACGAGTGGTAAGTGCTGTTCATCGAATCCAAGACGCAGGAAAGGCCAGGTTATTTTTTGGCTCCATGTGGATTAAGGATGCTCCGGGCCCTCAACTGTGGCTGGGAGCTGACATACAGGTGCCACGTGGCACGACTCCTTGTTTTAGGCTTGAAATATCAGGAGCTCCAGTCTCCCCTTTGATCGGGGCTGACAGTGACTGTTCCAGAAGGGGAGGAGGAGCCTCTGCCATGCTGGTCCTCCCGGGACTCACCTTCTCCAGGGACCAGGGACGGAGACTCCAGAAGGGAGGGAAGGTTGTGTGGGGTTTGCTTAGGGGTGTGGGGTGTTTCTTTCCCTCCCTCGAACTCTTCCCACCTCTTTCTCAGTCATATTTGGAACTCTCCTTTGTACTACACATAGCTTCATGTCCTCATGCCCTTGGCATTCAGTGAGGATGATCATCATTTTACAGATAAAGAGACCTCCCCACCCCCTGTGCAGGCAGCCTCGGTGGCAGGAGAGGCTGCCCAGCTCCGTGACTCTCACCTTTCATCCTTTTCCCTCCCTCTCTTGTCTCCCACTCCTAGGATGTCCATCCTGGATTGTCCACAAAAGCTGAACATCACTGCATCACTAAGTAGCTATTGATTTAATCCTGTGTGTTCCGAAAGCCTTTTTTATGTTTCGTTTTGCCTGTGTATCTCACAGCACTCGACTCATTTTTTTTCTGCAAAATCCTAACAAACAGCCGACACCTACGTGGCTCTCTCGTGGAGTGCTGGAGAGTGCAGCTGGGTCTGTTCCTTCCTTCTGTGGACAAATGACAACATATGACAATTAGTCTTTTCATCAAGCTGCTTGTTTGGTCATCTCTGACATAAACTGTGGTCTTTTCCACATCAGATGCACAGACATCAAGCTCTGCCTTCCCGGCTATCTTGTTCGGCCTGATGAATAATGAAAGTGCCTCCTTTTATGTTTACTTCCAAGTACATGGAGACTTTAAATGCTGCTGGTGTGTCTCTGCAAATTAATATGCTGAATTAAAAAACAGAATGAAATGATTAAAATGCTATTAAAATGATCTATAAATCTTTCATTTTTAAGAAAGGGCAGCACACACACTGCATTATCGTTAGCGCGTAAGTGGGAATAATTAGTCTCAGTCCAATTAAAGCTGGAGTTATGTGTATATTGGTAGAGGCAGTCTGATATCTTGGTATTTTAAAAAAGACAATAAAAGGCAAGAAGAGTCATAGAGCAGAAGCTTCGCTCCAGAGCCCTGGTTTGCTTAGGGCTGTCGTCGCAGGGAGGAAGAAGCAAGACCCTCTGGGGAGTGTGACACACGGCAGCTAAGTAGGGGCGGTTGTGACCTCAAGCCTCAAGCTCCGGGCACGGCCATTCATTGCAGGTAAGGATTTGTACAGCAAAGGGAGAATTCCTGTATTCTCTGGACCCTAAAGGGAGCTTCCCTGGCTTTGCTTCCTGGTTTTCCACGTGCTTTTCACGCATGGCAAAGGGACCCTCGGGCGGCATCTCTGCCGAACTCACAAGGTCCCGGATTCATAAAGGACTCCGAGGTCATCTAAGGCATCCCCTTAAATTTCCAGGGGTGCTGCTATGGAGCGGCGAGGTTGGGGTCCTAGTCCAAGGTGGGCAGGGGCTGGAAGCAGGTGCCCCGGTCTGGGTGTAGGAGCTACGTTTTGTATCTCAGTACTACCTTTATTTTCCCAGGGATTCATGCACACCCCCAGTGTTGCAGCAATGCTGTGCTCAGCGAGGGGAAGATGCTGAAATGCTGTAAGTTCTCTGTGCAGGTGTTTTCTAGCAACATCCGTCGAGGCAGCCAGGAAGGGAGGCTGTAGGAGTGGACTTGGGGGGCTCAAACTACAGGGTTCAGGTTCTAATTCTTCCGCCGGCACAAAGGGCACCAGTGGAGAGCCACCTCTCAGAGACGCCGGGAGGCTCTCGCACTATTGAAGGCGTGAATGTGAAGCATAAATGATAAAGGATTCTAGGCACAATACAAAATGCACATGTATAATTTATAATTCTATGTGCAAATATCATGGGAAAGTTTTACAAAGCTCTACGCCTCACTTAATAATGAGTAGAAAGTTATGTTTTTGGAATTAAAAATGGTAGCGGACTGGGTCATATGGCAGGTTCCTGCCATGGTTACCTCGCACCCTCACGAGGATGGAGCGATGAACAGCTGGGACCGGAAGACGCCTCTTTCCTCCCAGAAAATACAAGAGTGCATGTTCCTGGCCCCGCTGCCCGGCCTCTGCCCCTCAGCCGAGCTCTAGGGTCTGTTTCCACATTTCAGGGTCTGCTGCGTGGCGCACACCTGTTCTTGTTACCAAATTCTGAATTAATCAGCAGCCCACCTGCCTGCAAGTAACAGGCACCCAAACTTACCACTGCTTGAAACTAGAGTTCCATTTTCTCATGTCTCAAGGAGTCTGCTGACAAAACAAAGACCAAAACAACAATGATAATGACTTAAAAATACCCCTTAACCAGGAGTAAATTAACCCTTGTGGTCCTAGCTAAAGCCCAGATGGAAGGAACACCCACTGTGCGCTTCACACGTCAGTTTATCAGGTGTATAGAGCACACCTGATATCAAATCTTTACAGCAAAGCTGTGCTTGAAGGAAAAGGCACACCCTGAAACAACATCACCAGCAGAGAAAGAAAGTGCAGCAGAGGAGCTTAGTATTATTAGTCTCAATAATTTTTTAAAAGAATAACAAAATAACCAAAAAAAATCAGAAGAGAGGATTAATAATTAAAAAGCTCAAAGTAAAAAAATTTAAGAAAATGTAGAATGGGTAGGTATGGAACAAATAAATAAATACATTTTTCTAAAGTGGATTAAGGAAAGAAATTGAAGAAAATTTGCACGATTAGGAATGAGAGAGAAATACTGTCAGGGAAACATGACGTGGAAAACGGAAGCAATTGTTACACGTAGCTCTCTTGCAAAAGATTTGAAAACCTGGAGAAAGCGATTTCTTTGCAAAATAAATTTATTAGAATCTAAGAAGGGAAGAACTTGAGCAGACGTTTTATGCTTGTAGAGCTTAGAAAGCTGATCGAAGTTTTATTATGTAAAAAGTCACTGGAATCAGAGGTTTTGCCACGAATGTCTAACTGGTTTTAAAGAACAGGTAACTCTAACATTATTTCAGCTAATCTATAGCACATAGAGCGATTTGTGGCATACGTTCAGTGCAACTTTAATAGCAAAACTTTATAAAGATAAAAGTTTAGATTGATTCATCTTCAGTGTAGAGATGTGAAATTCCAAATGAAAGTTTTTGTAACTAGAATATGATTCAATATTAATGAAGTAATACATGAAGGCCTGTTGTGGTTTATTCCAGCAGTCAAAGAAAGTTCATTTTCAGAAGATCTGTTAACACAGCACGCTCATTAATAAGTCAAAAGAGAAAAATCAGATAACCATGTCATTGCATCCTAGAGACAGGTTTGGTAAAATATAGCAGGCAGTCCCAAAACACTTTTGTGTGTTTTGGGAATACAAGAAGTTTAGATAGATATGATATTAACAGAAAATGCTGCAAAAAACAAACACTATCATCCAAGCAGCAGAACACTAAAAAAAATTTCAGTTAAAACCAGGAGTTAATGGGTCACCCATGATGATTATCATTATTTTTCAAGAAAGTTTGTAACAATAACAGTAAGACAACAAAGAGAATCAATCCAAGTGAATATAGTACAAAAGACATTACATTATCTCCCTTTGCTGATTTCATAATTGTATACATAGAATACTCCAGAGACTCTGGTTAAAAAGAAACTATACTTAAATACATTTGTTAAGCTGGTTATATCAAAATAAATATATAAAAATCAATAGCATTTCTTTAAACATCTAGAGATGGAAAGGAGAAAAAAATTCCACTTACAATTAGCAATCGTATTTAGTAATAAGTCTGCATAAACTGAGGGCCTTGATACAAAAAACTTAAAACATTTTTTGAAAAGAATTAAAGAATTTCTGACAAAACGGGAAGGGTTTCCAGATTCTTGGAAGGGAAGATTTCGTGTAATAAAAACATTAATTCTTTTCAAATTCCTGTATGTTTAATTCAATTCAAAGTCAAATCCTATCAGGACTGTCTGAGAAAGGACTTGGAAAATAAATTCCTTAAAATTGCCAAGAACGAGTCAAAAGGTGTAAGAGCAGATCTTGGGAGTGGTGAATTTGCCTGGCAAAAACACACTGCAAACTCAGGGCGGTCTAGTCATTAGAGGATTGGCATGAGAATAAACACATTGATCAGCGGATTAAATTGTGAGCCACAACATAGATCTCATCACATATGGAAATAATACTGCAGCCACCACAGTGAGAGAACCACAGAGACATGCAACGATCGGTGGAACTTTGCCCCATGACATGAGGTGAAAGCACTGAGTCCCCAGAGATTCATCTGGCATGCTACCTTATAAAATGAAAGCAAACATTATGGACTAACCTGTATTCTGTAAACGTAAGAGCATGTTTTTTACTTCTTAGGTGTATCAATCTGCTAAGCTGTCGTAACAAAATACCCAGATCGGGTGGCTTAAACAGCAGAGATTTAATTCTTCACAGCTGGAAAGGGTGGGAGCCCCAGATCGAGGTGATTCCTCCCCAGCCCTCTCTCCTGGGCTTGGGGATGCTGCCCTCTTGTGGGTCTGTCCTCCACATAAGCCCCCGACACTGGTCTTTCCTCCTCTTCTCGTGAGGACACGGGTACTGTTGGACGGGGCTGCCCCATTGTGGTGTCAATGTATGGATGCCGGGAGATACAGCATCAGAAAACGAGGCGATTAAGCACAGCAAGTGGAAAGTAAGGCTGGCTGAGTGAGGGATTCAGAGAGAGAGAGAGAGAGAGAGAGAGAGAGAGCTTCAGGTAAGGAGCGGCGGGAGTTGGGTGTGAGGGTGTGATGCTGGTGGGTGCAGGGTCTAGGGAACAAGAGAGGAAACAACCAACAAAAATGCATGAAGAAAGCACAGCATGCATGATATGAAACCATCAATACAAAGTCTCGTATGTGCAGATGTGCACACATAAATTTGGGTATAAATAGGTAGGGTTGTCTATGATACACTGTTAAAAGGAAAGCAAACTTGCTATACAACAATTATAGTATGAGTACTTTCTTTAAATAAGAAAAGCAAAAAAACTCCCACACGTGCATATACTTGGAAGAATGATCTGTCTGCATCCTAGGTTAGACATCATAAGGAGTAGTTACGATTCATCCTTGTAATGCATCTTTTGAGACTTGTTTAGCATAGTAGTTTTTCAGGGTGCAAACAAAGGTGAGCAAAACCAGGGGGGATTGTTAAATAAAAAACAAAACCGTACTGCTAGGAACACTTCTATACAAAGTTAGCAACTGGCATCATTGTTCCAGGGTCAAAGATTACTGTTTCTTTTTCTTTTTTTCTTTCTTTTTCTTTCTTTTTTTTAGGAACTTTGTGAAGAAAAAAAAAAAAGATTACTGCTTCTACATGTTCTACCCATATGCTTCAATATTCTCTTTTATTTATTCGTTTCTTTCATGAATATGCAGTCACACTCAGCTTTCTTAAGAGTATCTTTTCCTTTGAGATTTATGCTTGTTTTTTGGAGCGTGGGGCTGAGGACAGTCGGCAAGAGAAATCATGCCACATGATTCATAGGTGGGACAGATTATAGCCACACAAATCACTCCCTGTGACTCGTGCACCATCATTCCAGCCACATTTGAACAGCGTCACATCTGTTATTTACAGAAATAACCATAAATCACCTCTCAACATTTTTTTTTTTAAAAAAAACATTCTCAATGGTACCACTTCTTTTCATATTTATGGGGTATTTTTGCAATGAAATATTGAAGTCGTATGCCGGGAAGCTACGTTGGCGGGAAAAAATGAAGATTGTTTTTTTTCCTTTTCTTGGATTCAATTAAACAAAAACGACCTGAGCGTCTACTGTGGGGGAGACACACGCTGTGGGCTGCAGGAAACATGCTGGAAAAACACATGTTCTTCTCCCAGATAGACCGTGAGGTTGTTTAGGACGAGGACCTTCAGGGGAAGGATATGACAATGACAAGTGCTCTGTGGCTCAGATTTAGAAAGGTGAAATCATTTTTCCACGTGGAGGGCAATGAACAGATTAAAGCTCAATTATCAAAAGTCCTCTCGATTTCGGCTGCTGTGGTCACAGCTGATGCTCTGACGGTTTGACACCTCACCCTTGTCTGGGTCATCTCTCAGCACGGGAGCCACTGGCCCCGGTGGCAGTCCCTCTACCTGACCTGCGAGTCTAGTGACCACAAGCAAAATACTGGGTGACCCGCTCACTCACGGCTCTCCCCGAGTCCTGTCTTCACTGCACATGAACTGGGGAGTCAGGAGTCTCCTCATTCTGCCCTGTCGGGTCTTCCGTCCCGACGGGGTGGGGGTGGGCAGTGCTCTTTCGCGGGGACTCGGACGGCGCCAGAGACCTGGGGTACTGTCTGTGAGAGGAAGCAGTGTGTGAATAGCATCTGGCACGTTCCAGACACAAAATCACGCTCTTTCTAGAGAAAGCTTCGTTTCTCACAGCTCCGGAGGCTGGAAGTTCGAAATCAAGGTGCCGGCGCGGTCAGGTTCCTGGTGAGAACCTGCTTCCTGGGTTGGCAATGGCATCCTCTTTGCTGTGTCCTCCCTGGGCTCTGTCTCCTGCTTTTTTTTTTTTAGACAGAGTCTCACTCTGTTACCCGGTCTATAGTGCCGTGGCATCAGCCTAGCTCACAGCAACCTCCAACTCCTGGGCTCAAGCGATCCTCCTGCCTCAGCCTCCCAAATAGCTGGGACGACAGGCATGCGCCACCATGTCTGGCGAATTTTTTCTATATATTTTAGTTGGCCAATTAGTTTCTTTCTATTTTTAGTAGAGACAGGGTCTTGCTCAGGCTGGTTTTGAACTTCTGACCTTGAGCGATCCTCCCGCCTCGGCCTCCCAGAGTGCTGGGATTACAGGCATGAGCCACCGCGCCCGGCCCCTCCTGCTCTTCTTAAAGGACACTAACTCTGTTGTGGTGCCCCACCCTGGTGGCCTCATCTTCTGCTCCTCTCCTCCCAAAGGCCCCACCTCCCGAGACCATCACCTTTGACATCAGGGCTTCAACGTATGCGTTTTGGAGGGAGGCGTTCAGTCCACAGCATGGGGGCTTTTGAACTTTCCAGGGATGAGCAGGGCTCTGCAAGTGTGCACAACCGTGAAGATGGAGAGAAGTGATTTCAAACGTTCCTCAGTGGCCCAGGCTGGCTCTGCGCTCGGTCCCGCCTCTGAGACTGGCACAGGACCGTTTAGGCTCCTCAGAGAACCCACGACCAGCCCCAGTGCGTGGATGAGATGACCTCAAAGGCTCCTCCAGGTAGCCTCTTGCCTGGACCCAGGGCCCTGGTAGCAAGTCCCGCCCCTGCAGGTACCAGCAGACTGCTCTTACCTGGGACCCTCGAACACGCCCCGACTCCCAGCCCTCCGCTTCCTTGCCAAGAACTCAGGAAATCGTCACAGTTTATTACCCAGCTCACGTGGCTTTCGTATTGCCCAACCAGGTTTCTTCTCATTTTAGATCTTGAATATAGTGAGCATTGCCTTTTCCCCGAAGTTATTCAAAAGCACTGTGGAGTTGCTGCCCTGTATCCAAACTGGACCAATCTTCCCTCCCTCTCTCATGCCCTGATTGATTACTTGCTGTCTGGCATTTTCAATTTCAGGATAATCCTTGTTTGGGGATAACATAGACAAGACTTGCTTGGACCATGGGCTTTTTGAGCTGCGAAGGCTGTTGGCAGGGCTGTCGGGATTACCGAATGGTGTGAGATGTATTTTCATGTAGGTGGGAACAGCTCAGCACAGACGGCTCGAACTAGCAGGTGCAGCAGAGCAAACACGGGCTTCAGTATCACAGTGGGTTTGAAAACATCCACATGTCTTGCCTTTCCATCCCCCACGGACCTTCACGGTGAGGGCTCACGAAGGCTTTGGTTACTTTATTATGGTGTGTGAGGTTCAGACGTTTCTTCCTTTAAAATTGTTTATTGGTGCATTTCTTCTTCCTCCATCAATATGCATCACATATTTCGTAACGAAAAGAACTTACAGACGCTTGGAATAGACATAGCGAGTCATTTGATTTTCACAGCACCCCGTGGTGAGGTATTGTTACTACTGTCCTTCCGCAGAGAAGGAAGCTGAGACCACCCTTCACACCGGGTGCTCCGTGCCCTGTCACCGGTGGCCTAGATCCCTTCAGACCACAGTGCCACTGTCCAACGTGATTGTCACCAGGAACATGGTCATCAAGCAATCGGCCCAAGGCTGGTCCAAACTGACAGAGGCAGTAAGTACAAAAGACACACCGGTCAGCATGAGAAAAAAAAAGATAAAATGCAATTCCTTTTATAATGATTGCATGCTGAAATGATACCTTAACCACTTCGGTACCACGCTGACCGGCCGCAAAACCTTGCCCACAGCCAGCACTCACAGTCCGCACGATAGTTTGTGCTGTGCATTGATGACGAAGCCGTTTTGCTCTTGTGTGATGAGGAAAGCTTTAAAGCACTGAAAGCTTGTTTTACTTTGCAGGCAGCTTTAGGAAAATAACTATAATAACTCCTACTAAGGACTTGTTAAAAGGTCACAGATTCGTAGTCACTTATTAGCTGAGCGTACACACTGCAACTGCAGAGCTAAAAGCAAAAGCTTTTGGCTGTCGACTATAGTCGACGCTCGTACCGAAGTGGTTAAATTGCGTGGGCTGCATACAACAGATTATGAAAATTAATTTAACTTGCTCCTTTTTGCTTTTTTAAACACAGCTGCTGGGGAAGTTAAAATGAGGTCTGCTGCTCAGGCTGCGTTTCTGTCGGACGGCGCGGACCTGCCTGCGATGCTACAGAGGGCGGGCAGGAGAGTTAACGCAGCCCCCAGGCAAACTGTGATTGGGCTTTGGCTACATGTTCCCTGGGAAGTGGCTGTTTTCCTCATAATTGGAGGGACCCCGAGGCCGTATCACCTGCACAGGAGACGGCTCGGGCTGCCATCTCTTCTTGCTGTGGTCCATGGGCCTCCTGGACCCGCTGAGACCGGAACCCCACCTGCAGCCTCAGGCCAAGGGTCCGAACTCTGCAGCCCATGGTGCCAAATCCAGCCTCCGCCTTCCGTGGTTGTGATGCTCTATTGGGGCCCAGCCAGCACATCCATCTGCTCCATTCCACAGCTGTCTTCACGCTTCTTTCCAATAAGCAATTGTCGAGTTCTTTCTAATTGCCAAAACTCTTCAAGTTCCGTGAGAAGAGTAGCCAGTGAGGACCGGAGACCTCCTGCTCTCATGGGGCTTAACCTTCAAGTGCCCGAGCTTAGGAAATCCACGAAGAAACAGTCCATAGAAGATATCAGGTAAATCAGAAATTCCTGGTCCCCAACTCTGCAAGGGGCCCCTCTGTGCCACAAGCCTTGACCGGCAGGAAGGAAAGCAGAGCTCTGAGCCCACCCATGAGCCCTCTGTCCAGATGGGTTTGTGCCGAAAAACACGGAGCTCAGCCAGGTGGAAGGGGCGGTGCACCCCGGGGCTCTGAAATGAGGCTTTTTCCTTGAGTGGAGGGAGCAGACGGGAGGGACGTGGGCCGGGGAGGGGGCGGCTGTAGGGTCCTTCCCGCACTCACTGCGGTGCCGTGCCGGGCACTCTGGTCCACAGCCGACTTCTGTGCAAACTCCGGTCTGGTCGCAGTGAGATTTAGGAGCAAACTGCAGGGCTGCAATGCTTCTATGGGCTGTTCTGAAGACAGAGAGGGATGCTGTCTAAGCCAAGATTTAGGGCCAATTTGAGGAAAAGAACATAAGTCATTTTCAGAGTTAAAAGTTGAGCACAGCCAGGTTATGGAAAGCCAGGAAGGAAATGGAATGGATTTCACCCTGTATCACCTATTTGTCCTCTGGTCCGGGCTGGTCATCTACGTCGAGGGGTTTTCTACCACGAGGGGCTCATGGCATGGCCCCAGCTGAAGCCACAGTCATGCGTTGTGGGATTCAGAAAACCCACCCGTGCCGCCCTAAGGTTGTCCCACCGCTCCTGCACCCCCGTGGACCCACAGCCACGGGCTGCATTTTAAATGTCATTATTAAAAACCGAGACACCCCGTTAATTACTTTTATATCCAGTGTTCCCAACGCGCATTCTGGAAACAAACACATCCTGAGTCAGGCCCTTTTTGCACCTGTAAATCCGGTGGACGTCTCTGGAGATTATGAGTTGCATTATGCCGCCTTGAAGGTGGGAAGCAATTGGCCTCCTTTGTTGTTCCTGATGAGTGTTTATCATCCTCTGCACGTCGAAGTTATTTATCCAAACGGTGCAAGCAAAGAAGTGGGAGGAAAGGAGATTAAAATAAGAAGGATGTTCCTTGCTCTGAACACACGGGGCTGAGCAGACAAATATATCAGGAGGTGAAGCGGAGTTGCAGGAAGCCTGGGAGAAGGAGGGATTAATTAAAAGTCCTGGCAGGGACCGGGGAATTTTAGTTGTGTTTGTAAACTATTAGGTTTTTATTATTTTTTTTAAAAAAATGATAATTAGCAGGCAATGAAGCTGAAAGGACAAATGAAAAATTTACCCCCAAGTAATCTTTGTTTAGACAGACCTGAAAGCAACTGTGTGTGCTCACGGGAGAGGGCTTGGTTAAAGTTTCAGAAATGAATTGAAGCGTATTTTCAAGACAGTGAACTTGGTGGCGTTAGAGACAGGATGACAAAGGGCATCTGAATGAAACAGAGGATGTTCTGCCAGTTACAACATCTCCCATTTTCATGTCCTTATTCAGGCTGCAAATAACTAATAATAATGTTACATGCTACTGTGCTCTTTTATGATTGACTAGTCCTTCTTTTGTTTATTCTTGCAAAAACCCTTCCAATTTGCAGGTAAGATGTTTAGGTGACTCGTGAGAACTGAATGAGACAGTGTCTGGCCAAACGACAGAGCAGAACAGCTTGTGCTCAGTGTGGAGCGGTCAGTCCTGTCTGGGTTCCAGCATCTCTCAGAGCAACAAGTGCAATTGGTACCTTTTTCTTTTCTGTTGTCTTTTTCTTGCCTCTGAAGTCTGCCAGACACGAGTTGCAAGGAGCCTGTATTTATTTGTTTCTGTGTTCATATAATGTCTGACCCACAATCGGTGTTCAATGTATGTTTTTGAATGAGATAATTAGTAAGTGATCCTAATTAATAAAAAGCAACCCCAGATATGTACATATATCTACATATTTATGTATGGATATACAATGTATATTATTAAATGTGTGTGTATATATTATATATACATATTACCTTACACAAGTCGTGGTAAAGTAACAAAATACAATGATTAAGAGTTTGGCTGTAGAGTTTGACAAACTGCTAATTAAATTCTGGAGCTGTGACTTATTAATGCTGTGTCTTCAAATAAGTTCCTTTAATCCCAGATCTGTCATTTATAAAATGGGGGCAATAATTGTGCTTTGCTTGTAAGACTATCTCCACGTCCTAGCACTTAACACTGTGTACATTTTATGTGTTTATTTGCGTGATTATCTTCCTTCTCACTCATGGTATTCATGTTCCGTGAGGGCAGAACTAGGTCTGTGAGGTTCATTAGTTTATCCCTGGCACTTAAGACAGAGTTAGGAACTCAGTCAACATTTATTGAATAAAAGTTCACGTAAGATTGTAGTGAGGTGTTTAACAAAGCACCCAAGGCATGGCAAGCCTTACTTAATTCATGTTACCATTTACTATTATCATTATTAGTAGATGCCATTCAGTAATTCACAGGAGTACAAAAGATGCGGTTGTATAGATTTTACTACATGCAGAAAGTTTGAGTAGGTTAAACTTCAACTGTGGATAAGTTTCGAGTTAATAGATGAAGGGGATTTGTTTATAATTAACATATTAATTGCTTTTATGTAAATCAGAACTTTAAAAGTGCTTGAAGATAGTTTGCTCTCTTAAATGGAAGTTCAGTCACTGTTTCTGCCATCCTGCAATTATTAACTGAATTGCTAGACAACTGTTTTTTTCCCTGTACTCAAAATCTGCAGGTATTTAAAGGAAAAGTTGGCTAATGTTCTTTCAATGCCTCTACATGACAAATGCTGATTCTAGTTGCAGCAGAATTCTAAGTAAGAAAAAGAATTGAATTTTTTTATTTTAGGAAACGCTATTTCTGAAAAGACTCCCAGTTCTTAGGAGATATTACCATTCACACTGTAAGTTATTAGCAGGAAAGCCCTACGTATCACTTGGGCTGCTTAAACTGTATCGCGAATGAGTAGATTTTAGAATTCAGATACTAATTCCTGATGGGAAGGAGATGACAGCTATTTAGGGGAAGTGTATGATAATATCACAGAGTCCTTCATTAATGTTTAATGGGACTTGTACATTTCACTCAGAGGGTTCAGCATCGTCCCACTCTGTTACGTGTTCTCCCTCTTACAGGTCATTCAATCACTTGAGTTTTAAGAGCAAGTTATCACTTTACATTGTGCACGCTGACAAAAATCTTCTATAGAGGGAACAATTGGAAGAACAGTGCTATATGAATTATTTGGCTACTTAAAAATGGCTCCATTATATTATTATACAATTTGCTACATGATATATAGGGCATATTTCCTATGTTTATTTAAAAAAAGGAGTTAACTCCGTCAATTATATAATGAAACAAACCTGTTTACACTTGAGCCGAACGTCTTTGAGTGTTTATTGTTTTTATGTGTTTTCTTTCATTTTCTTTAATTCATTTTCCTTTCTTAATTAGTCATCTGCAACCTGTTTTCTAGATTTCCTATTAACTGGTGATGAATCTGAATCATTAAAAAAAATTTTTTTTGACCGAGTAAGCAATTTCTTCAATATAAAAGAAACAATAGAAATTTCCTTCTTTTTTAATTTTTTTTTGGAGACAGGATGTGGCTTTGTTGTCAGGGCTAGAGTGCAGTGGCGTCATCACAGCTCACAGCAACCCGAAAATCCCAGGCTTGAGCGATCCTCCTGCCTCAGCCTCCCAAGTAGCTGGGATGACAGGCATGTGCCGCCATGCCCGGCTAGTTTTTCTATTTTTTGTAGAAATGGAGTCTCGCTCTTGCTCAGGCTAGTCTTGAACTCCTGGCCTCAAGCCATCCTCCTGCCTTGGCCTCCCAGAGTGCTAGGATTACAGGCGTGAGCCACCACGCCCGTCCCTCATATACTCAGCATAAATTCAGACGCCTCAGGGAGACGATCTCTGGGCTTCTGCGTATGGAATAAGAAGACGCAAATCTTCTGGGCCGCGGTGCTGTGCTTCTGTGGAACAGAAAACACATCTCACCCGTGAGCACTAATAGCCCAGCAAGACTGCCGGAAACAGAGTTGAAAGTGTTTTTAGACATTGTTTCATATTCTACAGCTTGAAGTCTCTTACGAGATGCAATAACGCTTCCTGATTTGTGAAATATGCCCCCCCCCAAATTGCCATTTCATTAAAAAGATATCAGTGCAAAACCCACAGTGGCAAAGACATGGTAACAAATTACCTCGATCTGATCGGAAACGGTTCCTCTCCTTTCAGGCTTTCGTGAAGGCATTAAAAAAAAAATAAACATTTTAATAAAGAAAACAAGATTAAATTCCAGCAGGAAAAGACCATTACTTTTAATGAGATTTCTTGATATGAACAGCCATAGCTTAATTGATTAAAAAAAGATTAATAGGTAATTATTTGCTTCGGAGCAAAAATAATCAAAATAAAAACCACCTGTGGTTGCTCATTAGGAGCAGGAAGACAAAGAGGACATTTTCACGGCAGCCTTCGCATTATAAAGATGCTCATTTTAACACTGGACTGAAGCGTAGAAAGACCTGGGTTTGAGTCCCGGTTCTGTACGTATTTAACTTAGGACCACAGGACTCTTCTTTCACCTTTCTGGTCGTGAGTTACTCACCCCCGAACTGATGTGGCTGACACTCTGGCCTGGAGTGAACCAGTGTTTTAGCAGTTTTTGTCAAACCTCTTCCCTTCCTTTCTGAGATTTTGGTTGGAAATGACGATGCATCAAAGAGACATCATAGGTGGACCCTCACCCGCATTATTTACATTTTAGGGGAGGATGGAGATGTTTGTTTGTGGTCTGTGTTGGCCAGGTTGCCTTTTCAGTGGTGATCAGAGTGGAACAACTCACTAAACCTTATCAATTACACCTGCGGTCCCCAAGCCCCAGACAGTGAGCCGGCACCCCCTGCAGCCTGTTAGGATCTGGGACACACAGCAGCAGGTGAGTGGCAGGTGAGCGAGGGAAGCTTCATCTGTATTTACAGCCACTCCCCAACCCTTGACATCCCCCCCACCATCCATGGAAAGACTGTCTTCCGTGAAACTGGTCCCTGGTGCCAAAAAGGTTGGGGGTGGCTGGTTAAACTTACAGCACACAGCGAACCATAGACCCCCACCGTCAGACCAGTGCTGACGGCTAAACGTGGCACCGAAAGCTACTTCTAAAGTCCAGCCCCGAATGTGAAAACCTGGAGGAGAACTGAACAAACGGCCCCACAGGTGCGTCAGGAGAGAGGATTCCACGGGCTCAGAGCGTCAGAGTGGAGATTGCAGAGGGTGCTAATTGAAGCTCACGGCAGGTGAATAAAGGGCACTAGGGATGATGGCATCAGGTGTCTCCTCTGCCACCCCCTGTTCCTGTCTCTGCGTCTCCCACCTGCTGCTGTCCGCTGCTCCACCCAGGAGAGGAGCATCCAGCCAAGGCCAGGTCCCCCTGAGGTGTGTGCTGTGGACCCTCAGGGGTTCTGCATCGATGGGCCAGAGGCTGAGGGGGCGGCGCTGGGGGGCTCTCACTCATCTCAGCGCTGGCCTGGTGTCCTGGGTATGGGGGGGCAGTCAGGCAGGGTCTGCTGGTCCCGCCACATGCAACCAGGTGGACGGCTGATCAGGTAGCCAGATAGATGCAGGTGGTAAAACCCCCAACCTGATGGCTGGACTTTGGCCGATTTAAGAGATTTGTTTTATTAGTCAAGATTCTCTAGAGACACAGAGCAATAAGGACGTTCGTCGTAAGAAATTGGTGCAGGTGATTACAGGAGCTGTTGACCCCCCAAATCTGCAGTCTGCAACCTGGACGCCCAGAAGAGCCGATGGTGGAAGTTCCTACGCGGCAGCTGCAGGCCTCAGACGCAGGAAGAGCTGAGGGTTCAGCTCAGAGCCAAAGGCAGGAAAACCCCAACATCCCGGCTCAGGAAGGCAGGCAGGAATTCCCTCTCCCTGGGGGAGGGTCTGCCTCGTGTCCCTCGGGCCGTGGATGGGCTGGACACGGCCCACTCACTCTGCAGGGTGCGCTCTGTGGCTCTGCCCACCGTCCACATGTCCATCTCGCCCGGAATAACACGTGGCCCAACGTCTGGGCACCCATGGCCCAGCCAAACTGATGGGTGAAATCGACCATCCCACTTATCCGGACGGGGAGCTGAGGCTGAACGTGTAGAACAGCCTGGATTGAACCAGATCTACACTGTTAGAGTCCTTGGGTACCGTCACGCTAAAGGCAAGTGGCATTTTATTTCCCATAAATAAAATGGGATGTTGGGTGGGGTGTTAGGTTCCTGCACCTGGGTACAGGTAGTCTCGCTGTCTCGGCAGCGGGGAGGCCCGGTTCTCGCGTGTGTTTGCAGCGGCGATTTTCTTTCACCTTTCTGGTCGTGAGTTACTTACCCCTGAACTGATGTGGCTGCCACTCTGGCATGGAGTGCACCTGTGTCTTAGCAGTTTTTACTAAACATCTTCCCTTCCTTTCTGAGATTTTGACTGAAAATGACTATGCATCCAAGAGACCTCACAGGCTGATCCTCGTACACGTTATCAACACTGTAGGGGAGGATGGAGACGTTCATTTGCGGTCGGTGTCGGCCAGGTTGCCTTTTCAGTGGGGATCAGAGTGGAACAACTCATTGAGTCTTATCAGCTTACACTTGCAGGTACCCAACCCCCAGACCGTGGGCCGGCACCAGCCTGTAGCTTCTTAGCGCCTCTGGGCTCTGCCACTGGGCTGCTCTCAACCCCCTAATAGAGCCACTGTGACTTTGATTACGTGGCTCTCTAAACTTGCACTGCAACTTTGGGAAATCCAAAGGCATTTCGGGTGACTGGAGCTTCAATACGAATCGGTGGAGCGTGTGAAAAGTGGAAGGCGACCTTCTACCACCTGTCACAGCATGAGCCACGCAGTGCCGTCCGGAGCTACGTCTGGCTTGGTTCTGTTTTTTCTTCTTCTTCCAGTCCAGACCACAGGTAAAGCTCAGCACAGCCCTGACTGCGGTTCCCAGCGGACTAGGCGGCTTCTGATTCAACGATATCTGAGTTTCTCAGAATACGTGTTCTCTGTTCTCTGAGGATCTTAGAGTGTACGAGTTTGCAGGGACTGAATTCAAAGGTCCTGGGACAGGAGCATGCAGAGCGGTGACTCCATGCAAGACAGCCCGAGGAGAGGAGTCCCTTCACTTGTCCTGTGCTCCCACTCAGCCCTGCCGAGAGCTGGGGGGGGGAGACTGGATGCTGGGCGGGAAGGCGGGGATTCGGGGCAAGATGGGGAAGGGACACTATGGAGAAGTCATCTACACTCAGCCACAGGGAGAGTCACCTCCCTCCCTCCAGCTCGGGGCCACTCGGGCCGGTGCACGGCCTCGTCTTGCTGTGGGAGGTGAGCACTCTGCACCTCTTCTTTGAGGTAAATAGGGCGAGGAAGAGGGAAAATCCCAGGGGAAATGAAAAAGCAGGAAAGAAAGGGCCACATGGGTATGAGGAGGTGACTTTTTTCTTAAGGGAAAGAAACTTAAATCAACCAGATTCGGACATCGCCTTCCCGGTCCCTATATTCTATCATCGCGCACTCAGTCCCGCGAGCGTTTAGTGAGAACCTTTGGACACGTGCTCCTCGGAGCGCCGGGAACTCTGAGGCACCGGAGGGAGGGAAACGGGCCCCGAGTTCAGGAGCTCAGAGTCTCACCAGGGAGTGGGGACAAGCCCGTCCTTCGAGGCTGTTGGCGAACTTTACCTGTAAGTGGGAACGCCGTGCCGGGCCCGTGGTTGCCGTGGCCGGGGTCTCAGTGCAGAGATGTGCTCAGAGCACTCGGGGCCCTGCCCTCTGCCACGGCCGATTCCCCGTTTCTGACTATCGCAGGTTTTCCTTCCGTGTTTCTGAATCTCTCATGCCTCAGGGAAGGAAGGCCAGGGGCAGTATCTGCCGCCTCCCCACCGGTTGCCTTTTCCATTTCTGTACGTTAATGGAAGAGCCGTCGTCTCCTTTCGCGTGAGGCTGATGACGGAGGCTCAATGACGGAGGTCACAGCTCAGATGGGACATCGCCTGCCATTTCCGTGTCTCCTCTCTGCAAATTCTAACACCCGGAAAGCTTTCCATTTTCCAAGCAGGGAAATCAGATTACAGCAAAGCCACAACCTTGCGTCTCTGCCTAACCTTGCCCTTAATTGGGGATAAAAAGGAAATTACCTGAAGAATTGTCTGGTATGTTCTTCATCAGCCCGTCGTAATTAAATCATTATTTCCATCCGGCAGCAGTGTATGATGAAATTACCAGGCCAAACTATCAATTACTTCAAAGATCCATTTTAATTGTAAATAGTTAAAGAGACCTCCGTAAAAATTGTCCCGAGGTGGGGGTGGGCGCTTCCTGGGGTTATTGGGAAGGCTCAGTAGCATTTTCCGATTCCAGCTCCTTAGACCATGATCCCAGACTCTTCACTACTGTGGGGTTAGGGGTTTCTCCATCCTCCTGGGGGAGTGTGTGTGTCTGTGTGTGAGTGTAGTTTTGTGCATTGTGCATGTGGATATGTGTGTATGTATGTGTGACTGCATGTATATGTGTCAGTGCATGTGTATGTGTACATGTATATATGTGTATGCATTTATGTGCATCTTGTTTGCTTGTAAGTGTAGTTTGTGCATATATATGTACGTGTATGCATGCATGTATGGATGTGGATGTATGTGTGTGCATGGGCATATTTATATACATGTGTGCATGTGTATTTTTGTGCATGTGTATGTGGGTGCCTGTATATATATGCGTATATGTATGTGTGCATGTGTATATGTTTGTATATTTGTGCGTGCAGGTCTGTATACGTGCGCATGCATGTATGTACATGGATGTATATGTGTGTACGTGCAAATGTGTATATATGTGTGCATGTGTATGTGCGTGTGTGTGTGTGTGTGTGTGTGTGTGTAGGGAAGGGGGCGTGTTTAGGAAGGGAATGGTGAGGGGGAAAGGGAGGAACATGTTCCTAGCCACATGCAGACTCACAAAATAGCTTTCCATGGAGCGCAGTCAATTGTTGAATTAATTAGGTATGAGGAAGCATCTTTGCTTCACCCTCCATTCTTTGAGATAGTATTCATTTAAATGAAAATGCATGCCTTTTTCTAGATCTTGATGCAAACCATTTCATCAAAATGGGACTTGCGAATAAGGATGCAGAGAGAAAATTGTGTGAATTATTCATGAGGACAAGCCGGTTTTGTTCTTGTTTACTTATAAAGTGTATCCCTCCCGCGTGCTCATAACAATTGAAGAGGCAGGAAGAAAACTTTTAAAATTACATAAATAAATAGGCAAAGGAGACATCCCAGAGAACAGGCAGAGCGGGACGGCGGGGCACGGTAGCCATGACTGGCTGCTGCAAGGGCATCTGAGTCAGGCAAACCGACATCTCGTCCCAGTGGGCTCACGGCGGGAGGATTCTCAGGAAACACAACCATATTCGGCACCAAGCAGGAACAAAACCTCACAGGCCTGTGAAGACAAGCGGATCAACGGATGGAAAAACAGAACTGGCACCTAGTTTAAGTTAACGTCAGAAGTTTGCAGCAGACTGAGTTCCTCGGGGATTTCAGGTGTTCCGGTAACGCACTCGAGCCTCTCCCTGGAATTTGTTTCATGAAACTGACATCCACTTGACGTGCATCTCCTGACTTAATATTCACAGTTCCAAAACAAAAACAAAAACAACTACGTGAACATGGTGGCTGTCATTTCCCTCTTACAATAGCATAGGGTCAGTTTGCACAGCCTGAGTGGCTGCTTTAGATCACAGATCTCAGAGGGTTTAAATAATGACCTGTTACATTACTCTAACCCTAAATATGTCACATGTGTTCACACTAGACCCTCTGCTCTTTCTGAAACAAACAAAAATTACTTAAAGCAGCCAAGAAGTCAATGTGAGTAGATAATAGTATTTTATTAATTGTAATCGTTCTTACAGTAACCATAGTGATTGATTATACCCAATATTGTCCTTTCTGACCAACTTTGCTGCTTTCAAGACCATAGGGATAATATTGTGCAGTGATTCAAAGTTAATGATTTGTTGGTTCCCCTACCGTGTTTCCCCGAAAATAAGACAGGGTCTTATATTTATTTTTCCTCAAGAAGACACCCTAGGGCTTATTTTCAGGGGATGTGTTATTGTTTTTAAGTATGGTACAACCATCTACATTTATTCAAATATAGTGAAGTTGTCTTCTTCTGGAACATCATCATCACTCTCCAAACCCCGAATTCCATCCTGAATGTCTTGCGACTCTATTTCCTTTAGAACCATTGGTCCCAATCTCTCATGTCAAGCACTAGAGCTCTCCTGGGGCAGATGAGAAGGGCTGCTCGTCTTCTTTATCGCTCCGCGACGAAACGCATGGGTTGTGCAGATGTGCTGCGTAGCCACGCCCATCACTAGGTCTTATTTTCGAGGTAGGGCTTCTATTGCGCAAATGCTTAGAAATCCTGCTAGGGCTTATTTTATGGGTAGGTCTTATTTTCAGGAAAACTCGGTATTTTGTCGATACTAATACCAGGAGCCAGTTGCTGGCAAGTGAAACAATGTAGCAAGGGCTCCCAGACATACTGTTACAATGTTTCTGCCATGACTGGATCCTATATCTACAATGTATCTCTGTGCAATGTGGGGCATTGCACAGTCCTACCACTGGGGGTCGTGGGAGAGCTGATTGGTGGAGTTCTGTGCCAAGAACACCCAGGAGCCATGGTGGCTAAAGTTGGCAGCGCCCTGCTAGATTCTGCCCCAGGGCACAGCTTTGCCCTGGGCCTTCCTGAGGATTTCCTTGCTCCCACACCCCCACCTTGCATGGAGACATCACTCAGCCTTCCGAACCCCTTCCCCGTGGGCTGTCTGTTTCCTGCCAGGAGTCAGCCAAACAGTCTTGGTCTGGGTCAACACCATCTCCTGACCTCCACCGTGGTATGTGGCACATACTGTCGGTGCTGGACTTGAACACTTGGTCCACGGGTGACGGGCTGTCCGCACGGCATTGAGACCAAACTGGACGAGGGGTAAAGAGCTCCCAGGAGAATGTGAAGGCTGAAAGGTTCAGGGACCCCCTTTTGGGAGAGTGGAAGGAGGGTTCCATGTGCATAAGGGACAGGTACCTTATGAAGGGGTGGCAAAGTGGGGGGCCCAGGGCTTAGTAGCATTGTGGGGTTTACCCTTGAACAAATGGCATGAATGTTGTCTAGTGCACAGGGCGTGGGCATGGTTCACGGGCTCCCTCGCTGTTGGTGCCAACCTGCTGCCAGTTACAGAAATGAGGACACACCAAAACCACATTAGCCCCTCACTGGGAGGGGAGGGCTCCTGGGCTGGGGTTTGGCTCTTGCTGAGGTTTGGTGGGAAGGAGACAGGTCAGCTTATGGTGGCTTTGCAGCCTGGAGCCAGGGGGCTGTGACTCTGCATCGCTTGAGTCTCTCTTCATCGTCCTGGTCCTGCCAGAGACCACGGTCACCCTGAGGGGCATTTGCTTCCTGGGATGAGGGCAGCGTTCCCGGTCGGTTGGCCAAAGTTAGGTTCTTTACATGTCTTTGAAACTCTACGAGTCCTTTCGTTGATCCTGGCTAACACGGAGTCTGATGCCTGCAGCCAGATACCCTACAGACCTCAAGTTCATCATTCATTGTTGGGGAAATATGATTGAGGAATTCATGAAATGTGGCTCATAAGACCATTATTTTATTGTATAACCCAACATTACTATATTAAAGACAGAAACAGGAGTTTGCAGGGTTTCGCCCTGAAGGAATGTGTGGACTCAATGGTTCACTTATTAGAGACTGCTATCATGGGAGAGCTCTCAAATCTCCAGTGGGGATGTTTTCTAGGAAGGCTTCCCAGTATCTCAAACTCTGTGAGCTTCCCTGTGTCTTGAAAGACAAGACAAGGCAAATATGGCCCACAGGATGGGAGCCAGAGACAATGAGTGCACTTTGCCCAGAGAAGCGCCCTGGTGGTTATAAACAACCTGTTTTATAGAGATGGGCTTCCTGCTCTCTCCTGTCTGTCTACCTTTAAGTCCACCATAACTATCAAAGAAATATTGAGTCACTATACCTCTTTTGTTATACGTTTTTTTATTGACAACTAGCTCTTAAAACTTACAAGTTAGCCCCTTAAAGACTTTGTACCTGTTTGTTCACCTAGATAGAGGAGAAGCCCCTTGAGAGGACTTTTGACCCTAACCCACTACCTGTATCCCCTAGCAACTGCATTCCCTGATATGCAAATATGTTACCCTCACAACTGGTAATTGATGTCTGTGATTATAAAAACCTGTATGAATCTAACCATATTGCTGGCATTTATGGAGATACGTCAGTCTCCTAGGTACTCCCCGCTGTGTTATAGCTGATCTTTTTATATATATAAAACCATAAACTATACCTTAGTCTCTGTGTATTCTTTTATTTCTCTCTGTTGCCTATCAATTTCCTTATCCTCTGTGGCGACCCCTATCTTAGGGACTTGGATCCGTGGGGAGAAGTAGTTAATCTCCTCAAGGGCCTGCCTCGAATGCTCTCACCCGGCAGGTAGCTTGCTGAATTTCTAAGGAAACCAGAGAACTGGACCTGAATGATACACATCTGGAAACCACCCAGAAGCAATACTCAATCACAGAAGAGTTTGGTCCCCATTGTCACCAGCCATTTGGCCCTGAACAACACCAGGGACTAGATGCCAGAAACTTGCCACAGGAACCCCAAAAGAACCAGATGTCTCCACCATGACAGACCAGATGCTCAGTCTTCCCACAGCTGCCTCCTCATGTTCCTTTCCTATCAAAGTCTTGCATTGCCTATCTGACTGGAAATACCTGAGTCATGTTCCTGCAAAGGGCCTAGAAAAAAAATCTTTAATTCTATTATGAAATGGTGAGAGTACCAATGTGGGAAACTATCAAAATACTAGAAATCTAGAAAGTAACCCAGGTGTCAGCTTATAGCAATTAGGCTGAGCATGAAACAAGTTAAACCTGAAGAAACCCAAGAGCCCAGCAGAGAGCTAGATTTGGAGATTTGGAGCTCATTGGAGAGGTCAAGTTTGGAGATAAACAGATAAGGAATCATAGTACAAGGCAATGGTTAAAACCAAGAGAGCAGATGAGAGCGATCAGGGTAGGAGTGTTCCATGATAACAGCAAAGGCCAAGGTGGAGCCTTTGGAATCACCAATGTTGAAGAGGGAGACAAGATAAGAGGAAGTCAGGAAGGAGGTAGAAAATGGACAAAGGTCATCAACTTTCAAGAAGGAAGGAGTGTCAAGTTTGAGAATCAGCAAGAATGGATAAGATAAGGACTAAAAGGAGCCCATTGGATTTGGAGATCTAGAGATGACTAGTGCACCATGAATGCACCTCCATTCTAACCTCCCACAGTGTGTCACAGTAGCCTGTTACATTGCTTCCTCCCTCGGCCTGTTTTCTTCCAAAGGGCAGGAATGATGTCTCATTTATCTCAGAACCCTAGCACCTTGTACAGTACCTGGAACAAGAAATTCAGTAAAGGTTTGTTGACTCTAACTAAACTGAGACCTGAAGTTTCCCTTTTGGTGTCCATGCAAGAGGCTAAGGGTGAAATTCCTAAAGCATTCAGGTCTTGGGGCTTCTTGACACTCTGACTCTCCAACTTCTCTAATTCAGAATTACTCATATTTAGTTCTTTGAGATCACATGGTTAAATGAGAGTTCCTTTCCTCATATTTTGTAACTATCACCTTTCCAATAAAAGAGTTCCCTTCTCTTTAACACGTCCATAATAATAATAACAACAGCAACACAAAAAGCAAACATATGTGGAGTACTTTGTATTTTGTGATGTGTTTTAATACTCATAACTCCCATTTAATACCAATAACAGCTACTAAACTATTTTTATTTTCCCTGTCTTATAGGAAGATAACGTGACTGGTCTGAAAAATCACTCACACTTAGAAAGAGGTTCCCTCTGGATTCACCAAATCCTCTGGCTTTAAATATCAAGCTCGTTTCTGTCTACCACACTAGCTGGGGTGGCCCACGGAGGTTTCAGTTCTACCATTTTATGCATCCAGGCTCATGAGCGATTAGCATTTTGCTAGATCTCATTTGTCATGCTGGCATCTGTTGCTGAAGCCGCTGAGGGTGGATATTAATTAGTCAATTCAAGGGATTCAGTTCAAGTCTAATGAGTGGGGTGATTTCTTAAACTTTTAGGGGAGAATATTCAAAGGCTCCCACCTCAGTACAGTGAGGAGGGAAGAGACTTTTTTAGGAATCGGGGGTCAGGATTCCAACCTGGGCCAGTTTACTTGACCCCTGAGTCCCTTTTTTTGTTAGGAGAAAGCAGACATGGGTAGGACCCGGGGTAGATCACTAAGACTAGTGGGATTGGCAGCAGGTTCTGCTTTACCAGATTCTGATGATGCCACAACTGACCAAGGAACCCACATTCTGGGGGTGCAGAAATAAGGATAACAAAAGTAGCAGCCACTGTCCCTATTTTCCCACACTTTTACAAATGCTTGCTCTTGCTCTCCGTCTCTCAAATTTGAGCAAAGAACTCAATTTCTAGGATATATTGGTCAACACCAGATGGCCCAGAACAAAAAAGCAAGAGCAACTAAACAATTTCATTTAAAGCAAGCCAAGCAAAGCTGTAACCTGAGCTTTTCTCTCTCTCTCTCTTTCCTTAAAGGTTTTAAAAATCTTTCAATACCTCAGATGGATAGGAAAGTGGGATTATGTTCTTTGATTTTAAAATATTTAATTCAGTTTGTTTCCAAAATTCAGCTCTCAGGAGGGAAGTAGACTCAAAAGCAAGGCATGCTGGGATGGGAGGACAATGGGGCCTGCAAATTAGGGTGTAAGGAAAAACTGGGCAGATTTGGAACAGTGGGTCCAGCAAGTGCTGGCCACGGGGAGCTCCGCCCAATGGTCCAAAGAATGTGGCCAGCTCAGATTTGGCCTTGGGACTCTAATCAGCAGCCAGGGCAAATCATGGGTGAGCCCATGGGTTAGAGGACAATGCAGAATTGGGCACAGCTGCATCACCATCCTAGACAAAAGTAGAGAAACATGGCATAGTGGACAGCTTTGCCATGGAACCAGAGAAATGCGATTTGAAATCCAGCTTTGCTCCTGCTTGGCTGTGTCACTGGGGCTCCTCTTGAACCTGTTTCTCTGCTATAATGAGGGATGTGCATGCCCACCTTTTATGATTGTTGTGAGAATTAAGGAAAATGTTTATAAAGCAGCCCATGCAACATTTCAGCAAAACAAACATAAAATTAATGTAAGCAACGATGATTGTTATAATGATCTGTCCTTTTGCCACAGCCACTGGCAGTAGCTGGGAACATGGAGAACACATAAGCTGGCCAAAACTAGCAGGAATGGTACCAGAATTGGCATTCTGATACCTGAAGGGGTATTCATTCCATAATTATACAAGATACTGCATGTTACCCCAGGGATTGGGTTTCTTTTTTTCTCAAACACAAAAAATAACAAATAATACATAAGAACAGTTATTATCACTTTTAACATTCACCTAGTAGAGTCTCTTGAAGATAAATTCCTGTTCAGTTAGAAAAGGGAAGATGGATGGGTAAGTGCAAGGTGCAGTCACCCACTATAAATCATTTCTGACAAAAAGGGATGTCTAAATTTAAACTGGCTGCTACATCTGATTGCAAATTACTTCCAAATGCACATAAAATAATTAGAAATTAAGATAAGAAAGACTACCTGAGAAGAGAGTATAGGTTCTGACTTTGTTTCTCTTAAAAGTTTTGATATGGATTATTTTGAATAAGTCTCCATTCTGAAGAGCAAACCATCAATACAAACACTTATTACTTACTTCCAACTTCTGTGTTTGTTACCAAACTGTGTTTCTTCAGCAAAGATAACCTGGGAATGCAAGGAAGATAAAATTCAAATAAGTTTATTTTGCAACTCTGCTCAAAGAAGCGGAAGCAAATATCTAAAAAGTTTAGGGATAGTGAATATCTCTGGAAATAAGGATAATAAATTTTGCTTTTCCATGCAACTCTCAGTTTCAACCAAGGATAATCAAAAGATTAGCATAATGACAAGATCTGTAAAAATGGCAAA
Organism: Cheirogaleus major; assembly: GCA_963574435.1. Classification (NCBI taxonomy): domain Eukaryota; kingdom Metazoa; phylum Chordata; class Mammalia; order Primates; family Cheirogaleidae; genus Cheirogaleus; species Cheirogaleus major. The sequence continues at coordinate 32,609 of CAUYPO010035008.1, read as the reverse complement.
AGTGGCCAACAAATTAAGTAAGACCAGAGACACAGTAGGAAAGAGGAAAGATCTACATCCAGAAGAAAGATAAGAGGAAATTTGTTCTTTGAATTTTTTGTTCTCTTTTCTAAGATTAATATTTAGAATGGCCTAGGACTGTAGCAATCATTTTTGGAAACATAAATCATATTATACGGTTTTCCTATTTACTTCCTACGTTTACTCTCAAATAATGGGGATGGACAGCTAGAGAGCCAGGGGTGCAATCTGCCAAGAAAAGGCTTTAAAATGAAGCTGATAGGCAGTTATTATTTTGGTAAAACCTGATACCTTAGGCTTCTCCAGAGAAACAGAACCAGTAGGATAGATTAGATATAGGATTTATTACGGGAATTGGCTCACGTGGTTATGGAGACCAAGAAGTTTCACAATCTGCCACCTGCAAGCTGAAGAACCAGGAAACACAGTGGTGTAATTCAGTCCAAGTGCTAAGGACAAAAACAAGGAGAAGATGGATGTCCCAGCTCCAATGGGAAACAAATTCACCTGTCTTCTGCCTTTTTGTTCCATTCAGGCCCCACTGGATTGGACACATCCGCCCACATTGGTGAGGGTGATCTTTACTCAGCCTACTGATTCAATGTTACTGTATTCCAGAAACATCCTCATGAACACACCCAGAAGTAATATGTACCAGCTATCTGGGAATCTCTTAGCCCAGCTAAGTTGACACATAAAATTAACCATCACAGCTGGTCAAAGAATTTCTCATAATGTAATTTTCATTGCTCTCCAGGACAAAGAGATTAAAATTTTGAAGCACCCCAAGAAAATCCAGGAAATGGAGAGAAGAGCCTTATATGGGGGAAGGGAACAGAGAGCCTCAGTTGTTACCCAGATGAGGACAAAATAGACTTGTCTGGTGAGAACATTAACGCTGATGGATGTAGGAAAATCTCCTCTTTTGCGTTCACTATGAAGTCCTCAGTGAAATCTTCTTAGTCCGCCAGGTTTCTGGGTAAGTTATTCCTTTAAGAGACAACAAAGACATGTTGAGTTTGCATCCAGGTGGTCACAGGACAAACACAGAGAGAGCAGTTGTGGCCTCCAGAGCCAGAAGATGAGAGCAGAGCTGACATCTGGGTTAAGGAATGTGGGGAACCCCAGAGCCAATCCACAGGCATTCTTCCAACACCTGACACATGCTTTGCAGAGACCTTGCCCACCAACATGGGGAAACAAAGGAAAAATAAGACACAGAAGGACAGAAATGAAAATCTTGAGCAAAGAAAAAAACCCCACTCACAAAGCACCACTTGGAGGAGGTAACAAAGCCACAGAATGAAACCTGACTTTTCCAAATCTCCTTAGCTCAGAAAGCAGCCTGTTCATTAGAATAGCACAGAAATCTAAAGAAATAGTCACTGATTTTTTTCCTACAAAAATATATCATCCATCTTTCACTCATCTTCTGTGTTTTATGTCTGGAAGTCTTTTCCATCCCTCTCCTCACCTCTCTCAGCCTTTCTCACTTCATCTTTGTGTCCCAGAACACCAGGAAAAATAAATGTAGTCATGCATTTTTGGGGGGTGTTTATGTCTCATAACATTGCAGCTTTCCATTAAAAGAGCATCATGTCTAGGAATAAAAGACAGCCATCTCTCAAAATAAAGATAGGCAGTATAGAAGGCCTACCATGCAGTCAGTTTGGAGCTAGAAGTTGTGAAGGATTCAGAAAATGTTGTGATCCTGTCTCTCAATAAATTGATAGTCTTTTAGTGTAAATGTTGGTAATATGTAAGAATAGCTCTGTAATGGGTACTGAAATTTACTTATTCTTAGATTTTTCAGGTAACATCTTAAGCAAAAAAACCAAAAAACCCACAAACAACAATATCTGCATAAAAATAAGACTATTAATTCAATACAAGATACAGTACTGACTGAAGAGAAAGTAAGTTAATATTCATAAACCAAAAATATAACACTGTATTAGAAAGAGAAACAGAAAACAGTACAGGCATTTCTTAGGCAGACTTCTGGCCAAGAGGAAGGTATAAACTTAATTTCAAATGCAATATCCTTCCAACTTGTAAATTGGATGCTTCCGTGGTACCATCTTGTTCCTGCCTTTACTGACTGCTGAAGCTTCTGACTAACCCTAATGTGTTAGTCACAGTCTCTCAACTGGTTAAATGGCTATCAACGATCGGCACATACCTTGCTTAATGATATTTATACCATTTTAATGTCCTAACACTTCTTTGCCAAGGTACACAAGTGGTCACTTATAGTTAGAGACAGAAAGATAAAAAGCAACCTCTTAATACACTAAGGAAACATCCATCTCCAGATAAATATCCCAGTAGCTTTTAGAGCAAACTTTCATTGCTGAGGAAGGATTGAATTTTTAAGCCTTTATCATTGTGTTGCCCAAAGGTACAATTTAGGTACAGCTAAAATTATCAGAAACAATGGGCCAGCAGGTTATCAATAATAGGAAATATACAATAGAAAATTAAAATAATTAAATAAAATGTTTAAGTTGGTAAAACAACTGAAGATTTGCTAAAGAGAAAAAGAAGATTTGCAAGAAAGGAAATGTGAAGGAAATGATCATATCCCTGGATTTTTGATACTATATCAATTACTAACTATTTTAAAGTTGAATACAGAATTAATGTTATTGAAAGTTTAAGAAGTATTGTTAATTTTTAATTTTGATCTATAATTTTAAAACTACTAACGTGGGAGTTGGATTGTTTATGTTGATACAAATATTTGTACATATTTATGGGGTACATGTGATATTGTGTAACACACATAAACTGTGTAATGATCAAGTCAGTGTATTTGGGGTGTCCATCACCTTGAGTATTTATTATTTCTATGTGTTGCTTCTAAAAGTAAGCTTTATTTTTGTTTTCTTGTTGTTGCCATGATCAGAAGGCACAATTTCTTCTAACAGAACAAATCTCTGATTTGATATTACTCATCTACATAAAAATAAGGTCTGTGCAATGTAAATTTTCTCTACAAACTTGAGTGAATTAATTATATTAAGCAATGTAAATATGAATTTTTGTCCATATAACAGCAGATAAATCAATTTAAGAAATAGGTCATTGCTGCTGGATGCTGGTCTTGTAGAGAAGCCACTTAATATAAAATGAGACCAAAGAAAATCAAAAGATAGTAAAAAAGATTTTAAGTAAAAAGTTGTGTCTTTCTGGGGAAAACAAAGGAATTCTGTTTCATTTTAATTAATACTCAAAAATATAGAAGCAGAAATTGAAAAATTAGGTCCATGTTATTTAATTTGCAAGACGGCGAGAAAAACAGTGGATTTGCATATGTATTGTCATGCAAATAATTAAAGTAGCTTAAAAAGAATTTTTCTCTTCAAAATATCTTCCATATTTGGTTTAATTTCCATGCCACCACTCTGAGATAGATGAGCAGATTATAAGCCCAACAATATACAAATGTCAATTTTCAAACAACTCATCATGACCCTGTACTTTCCCCTACCAGATTTGGGAATCCTAAGTATTTCTAATATTCTTATGTGACAACAAAATCTTCTCTCCTGTAACTGTTGGTAGGTCTAGTGTCATCTGTAGAAAGGTGTGTGTGTGTGTGTGCCATAAGAGACCCAACTTACATAATTCAAGAGGATGATTTGGTTTAAGGAAATTGAACTGTGGTGCAGGAAATCTGAATTCTAACCTCAGTCATTTCACAAAAGCCCCACACATACCTCTGTAATATTTGTCCCCATTCTGAGTATCAGCCGCTCCTTCATTATCCTTTATCACAATACCCTGTTTACTTTCTTCATAGCCCTTATCAAGAGCTGGAAATACTTCATTTCTTCATTTGTTTCCTTGTTTGTCACCCCTGATGAGAATGTAAGATACTCTAGTATACACACAGATGTTTTTCTTGTTCATGGTCAGAGGCCCAGCACATAGAACAATATCCAGTAGTAAATTCCAAGAAATTTTTTGTTGAATGAACAAATGAATTCTAGTTGAAATACTTGAGAAACAAGAGCATCCCTGGCACTCAGAAGCCAGCCTGTCTCTCACAGCTAGATCCTGTGATTCTCCATTAAACATAAACCATGTCACAGAACGCCAGCCTCTCACAAGGCTTCCCTGAAGCCATGACAAAATAAGACAAAGCAAGGCCACTTCATCATTTTGTCTAAGCACAGACAGAAATCAGGGTCACTGTACTGTCTATGGAATACCAAACACCCCATCCCCCAGCCAAAATGAGTGAGTGCTATGCCTTCACCAATTACAGCTTTATTCTCTGTCTAGTCTCCCTCTATGTAGATACGTCACTGAGATCTTTGATCACAAAATTGCCCTGCTCTCTAATAGCATCCAATCTAGAGTGAATCCCTGCTTCCTTAGGCCCTCCTTCGCATCACCCCACCAAAGCTCAAATCCTATAAGGTCCTTCCTAATATCCTTTTACTGAGACCCCCCTGATCCCCAGGATGTGTGTTCTCTCCTTCACTGCAACAAGTAACAGATCAAACTGGTTCAACTACTGGAGTGTTTCTGGGGATCTTTAGCTGGACACCATTAATGGGGTATTGCACAAAAAGAAGCATGAGGCAAGAGAGTAAGAAGTTCAAACTTAGAATGGTCACAAAATACTAGCTACCATTAGATAGTTACTGATGATGACAATAATAATAGCATTACTCGGGCCACTACACCATGCCAGGCATTGTGCCAAATCTCCTTTAATCCCTACAAAGACACTACGAGGTAGATTCTATTATCTTCCCCCACCTTTCAGATGGGGAAACTGAGGCTTACTAACGTAACTTGCTCATGTTCCCACAGCTAATGAAATGGTGAAACCACCTTTAAACCCAGGCACTGTACTGAACTCTCTCCTGGTGGCTTATTTCAGAGAGGGTTAGATTTTATAGTACTCTATTTCTAGATTTTATTGACAAAAACACTGTGTTCAAGGTGAGAGAGACAACCTTCAAAACCAAGAAAGATAAGAATTTCAGCATCTGTTCAGAATATTCTGGAGGGCTCTGGGCCTCCACCAAAGCAAATCTTCAACTTCTGCTCTTCAGAGTAGCTTAGTCATTGGCACCGAATTTGCATCACAAAACCAGTTCTCAACTAGTATGTTTTTTAAAAGCTAAAAGTGACTATCTTTCTGACTCTATAAATGTTTCTCTGCCAGACAGAATATGGGTTTTGTTCCTGCCAAAGGAAAGATCATCCTTTCAATAAAAGCAACAGACTATTTTTCCAACTGTGCCGTGAACATTCCGCAGCCATCACTGAATGGGCTGAATCGACAGAACATCTCTCTCTTTTCTGAACTAATAATAGCCAGGAACAGTTACATCCAAAGCCAAAACAGAGCAGAAAGCTGCAGGATTTGTGCCCCAAAGAAATCAAAAGAAATGTCAGCAATGTATTAATAATATCTTCTCAATGTGCAACGTCTGGGGGATGGTCACACTTGAAGCTCTGACTCGAGGGAGGAGGGGGGACATGGGCAATATATGTAACCTTATCATTTGTACCCCCATAATATGCTGAAATTAAAAAAATAATCTATGGACAGCAATAATAAAAAAATAAAGTCAAATATTGATAGTCATTATATTAAAATTTAAAATAATAATAATAATATCTTCTCAGAACAGGATTCTATGTCTTCTCTCACTTCTGAGGGAAATCTGCCGGATCCCACTGAGGCTGAATTATTGCTCCCTAATGCCAACTCAGTTGCGTCGCTGACTAGATTTTGAGGAAATCTCTGAGGCACTCGGCCTGCATGTAACAATAAAAACAAGATCAACAGATAGTCAGCCAAGGGGCTCTGTTCACTGACATGGGTTTGGCTTAATTCTGTTGGGACGAAGTGGGTGTATACTACAGAACAAAGAAAGGAGACACAAAACCATAGAGCAAGGATACTATTTCCCATTTAGGCCTGACACAGAGGCCCTAAATAAGATAAATTCACACAACAAGGAAGCTAGAAAAATTCCTGAAATAGCCAGCTATGAAGACATTTCCAGGAGGAAAAAGAGAACCCCTGGGAATACCTCCATTTCCCATAGGAAGAGACTTTCTTTAAAAGTTGTTTACTCTTCCCTACTAATTCAGTGGCTGAGGCCAGCCTGTGCACTAGGGTTGGGTAATGATTTCACATAATCCACTAATTCATTTATGCATTTACTTAGACAAAATAAATAAAAACATTATTACATGAGGGTCTATAACATTGTTTTACTTCACAAAGAGGCCCTTTCCTTAGAAAAGGCTGGCAACCACTGGTCTATGCCATATAGTCTCATTCTGTTATTAACAATTTCATGCAAAACAAAACTCAAAAGCTTACTAAAGTCAATGCTTGTTAAGCAGCAATTTAATTTCTCCAAACCTGCAACTCTCTAAGGAATATCCAGGGTCACTGAGATATGGAAAAATGTAATGAAACAGTAACAATTAAATTTATTTTAGATAAGGACCATTAGATACCTTAAGTAAAATGCAATCTATTGGCTGCTTCTTTAATATGATTCATAATTAAGTCATGTCCAAAAGGTGTTCATGTATTTATAGTTATATTTACTCGTTCCTGGTTCTAGTACATTAGTTCTCATTCATTAATTCTCTCTATAATGGGTCATTTTTGTAGCAATCTTAAAACAGTAGGAGAAGACGAGGTCTCTGAAGTCCTGTGTGCTCCATTTCTCATTATAATATAAACTAAGATAAAATATACCAAACCACTCCTTTAGATTTATTCCAAACAGTGTTTCTGAGATTCTGCAATTCAATTCTGAGTATGTCATGCATTAATTACTCTCTTACCTCATTTTGTCTTCTTAAATTTTTCTTCTTAAACCCATATTCATACTTTCCAGAAACTTCTGAGAGTTCTTGGGATTTCCATTTGAAAAATTGCAAAAGGAAATGCACTAAAACATAGTGTTTCTCTGGATGATGCTATTAGAATTTTTTTTCTTTTTGCAATGAGTATATGTTCTTTCCTATAACAAGGAAAATATATTAAAAACAAAATGTGGAAATAATCATTTTAATTCTTCCTATGATAACTTGCAAACACTATATCCTACTACCTTTCCCCACTCATTAGACATTTTATCTCATACCTTTCATCCAATGCTTATTAAAAAGCATTTGCAATAACATTTGCTAAAAACAGAAATATCCTAAGTCTGTTCCTGTTCACACAGATTGCGGATTACAACAGGTCCTTCCACCTATCTTCTTTGTCACTTTCTGCAATCAACAAGGATGGGTGGAATTTGTCTTTTACTTCCTCCACGTCATGTCCTTCCTCTACCACGAGGAAGTAGGACTCTGAGCTTTCAGAAGTAGAGGAGTGACCCTGCATCTGCATCCTCCAGGCCTGGTTTCTTGATCTGCCAAATGAATCTAGGAAATTCTCTCTTTCCCAAGCCTATTTTCAAAACCTCTTGGTTGCATTGCAAAGATGGAAGGCTGCAGGAAACTTTGTTTAAAAGAAACACTTAATTGCATTCAGTTATTATTTGCAAACTATTATCCCTGTTGTATATTTTTCCTTTATTTTTGTGATCAACATTTTGAGTATTTTTATATTATTAACTGGCTTTCCAGGAATAGAGTCCTAATTTTTAATTTTGCCTTTAGAGAAAATAAGGATTTAATGCAACTATCATACGAGAAGGAATTAGGTAGCAAGTTGGAGGCACAAAACCAGTTTCCTTCTCCTATTTCTACCTTTTTATCTTCTATTTTAACCAAGTTTCCCTTCTTAAAGCAATGATCCGTTATAATTATTTGGTCATCCTCCTCTCCTCTGTCCTTTTTGATAAAATAAGCAGGGAGCAATGACATTCTGGTTTTCTATAAAGGAAAATATCAAAAGGCTAATGCAGAGACAAAAGAAAACAACTGATGGTGTTGCCTGTACTCTGGGGAAGAAATATAATTAACACAATCATGCTCGGGCAAGCTTCTTCTTACATCCATAAGAAATTAGATGCTCTAAAATTAAACTCCAAACCCATGGTGATTTGACCATATAGAAAGTCGACAGTATTAAAAAAGTACCAGCACAGGTCTGCGATCTGAATACCATTGGGCATCTCTAAAACTGTTGCTTCCTTTTCTCTCCATTTGATGCCAAGTGGAATAATTCCACCTACGTTGGCAATTTGCTTAGACTGAGAAGGTCATATAGAATCTGGTGACAACCTGTCATCCCTAATAACTCATACCAACCTCACCTCGTAGGTACTCTACATCTTCCCTAAAAAAACAACCAGCCATCCTCCCAGGCCACTGTTCCTGAACCTCGGGCTTTTCCAGCACAAAGCACTTCTTTGTTGCATACATACAATTGCAGTTATTTCTAACCTGCTTCTCTGTGATTCGTGTCCCTGGTCTCGGCAGGGCTTCATCACAGAAGAGTAGGACATTAATGATCTTTATTCAACCTTCTCTTCTTAAGAGCAATGGAATAATTGGGCCTGGTTGCTGACCTTTCTGCGTCCCACCTCCCCTCCCACCACCTCGGCCTCACCTGAGCCCCCCTTTGTGAATATCATCAATTTCCCTCACTTCCCTCCACTCAGCTCTTCATGGTGCTTGAAAACAAGCCAAAAGCATCATTGTGTGTTAAGAAAGAGGGTTCCTCTGCATGGTGTGTTTTGCTCCCTGTAATTCCTGCCCTTACTTTCTTTGAATAGATGATTTTTTGTGATCTTTCACCTTAGAATATTGATCAAATAAGAGGGAGAAAAAAAGCAAGCTAAGAAATATCATTAGAGTCCTTTCCTGGGTCTGTGTGAGAGAAGTTAGTGACTATTTGTAAAAAGAGAAAAATAAGAACACAGCTCTAAGGATTACTAGAGGACTTAGGTTTATGTTTATTTTAAGATGTTAAATATTTAAAGGTTAAAGAAATCAGAAGCGTTTTGTATAATTGAGATGGTAAATGCCCCTTAAAGATATTGGACTCTAGGTTCTGCAAGTTCCCAAGGGAGGATATCGCTTTACCAGGATATGTTGAACCACAAGTAACAGGAACCCTGCTTCAACTGGCTTAAATAAATAAGGAAGTTTATTAGATTACAAATGAAGATGTGAATAAACAGTCAGTGGGGCTGCAGGCACAAAATGATCAAGGTTCTGGTTCTGTTTGCCTACAACTCAGTTGATGTCTTCTGTGTGTACATTCTGTCCCCAGGTTACTTTTCCTCATAGTTACAAGATGGCTGCCAGCCACAACGGGAACAACGTCCCATCTTGTTTATTTCCTGAGACAATCTTTCCCCTTGTCATGGAATATAAGTACACGTTTTGGCCTAGTTAGATCTCATGCCCCACCTAGGCCAATAATGTGACTGCAGAAATGTCACGCACTTATCGGCTTAGACTCTGTAAGATCCACCAAGGGTCTGGGGATGGAGTTGATTCCCCTAAATCACAGGACTAAAGGAAGGAAGGCCAATACCTGGACCAAATCATGTATTGTCCTGTTAGGATGGGAGAAAGGAGAGGACAGGCAACCAGTAGTATCCCCTGCAGCAGCATTATGATTACCAGTGTGAGTTTGGGTATGCAATAGACCAACCTTCAAATTCTAGCTTCAGAATGTAACCTTAACTACTTAACCCCTCAGTGTCTCAGTTGTTGCCTCTGTAAGATGCCTCACATAGGGGTTGTGAGGGTTAAATGAGACTGCACAGAAAGATGAGGGCACAGTGTATGGGAAGGGGACTCAGTAAGTGGTGGTTGTGGCGAATGTTCATAAGGCTACTGTTACTACCATCATTAGTGAGGTCGTTATCATCACCATCAGGATTCATTATTGTAAGCCTCCTTAGCAGCTCTAATTCTTGACCTCATTTATAGATTTGAGGGGTTTTCTGGGCAGCTAAGGAACCAAGGCTTATAAACTGGACACGTACTTCCCACTCCCAGCAGGAGGTGATTTCTGTAAGTGGATAAAAGCTGCTGCCCTCCACCCTCCCAGGGAAGCCATGCCACAGACCTCACCAGTCCTTCCAGCTATTAAGAATTCTCCAGATGACTATGCACAATCCCTGCAGACCAGGAACACCCAGTCCTTTGGAAAATTGCAGCCTGAATCCTGGGAGCTTTCCCCCCCCCCTTCTCAGCTGCTCCCAGGATCCAGTGTCACAAGAGCCTCCCCAGGAAGCGGGGTTTATTGATTGGGGTGGTTTCTGCTCCCTTTACTTTGTATCATGACCCTGCCTCACCCGTGGAAAATGGGAGCCAATGAGTCCTGAGGATATTTGCTCTGCCACTGTACCTGAAACTAAACCAGCCGCTGTCCCCAGTATACAATCCTGGTTGGTTATAGAGTTAAGAACACTGTTGTGCCCTTTCCCATTTCCACCATCAGCTGCAAGAATTCCCAAGGAGACCAGTCCGATGCCCTTCCCCTCCCACCTCTCGTGCACCGTTCTTCCCAGCTCCTGGAAACCGCCCTCCCCCGTCCTCACCCTTCCTGTCCTCCAAGGCCCTGTCCTTACTACATTCCCTCTCCCCCCAGTAATCCCGTTTAACTTTAGCATCAGTTCCTGGGAGCCCTTTCTATTCTTCTACTTCAGTCAATGCTGGTGTTTTTTTAAGAGAAACAGGAAAATCGAAAGTGGCTTTTTCATGAACAGCAACCTTAGTGGCAGGATGGAAGGGACTGGGATTTGAGGAGTCAGTTGTACCTGGGTTCAGAACCCAGCTCTGCCGGAGCTGAATGACCTTGCGGAAGTTACTTAACCTCCCTGAGCTTCAATTTGTTCATCTGCCTACCACAGTTGTTTAAAGGGTTAAAAATGACATAAATGGAAAGTGCTGAGCTTAGGACCTGGCTCAACAAACGACAGCTTTAAATTGGACAAGTACAGCAGTAAGCGAAAGAAGTAGATAAGGCAGATTCTATTTTAGAGGAAGAATTCTCAGCCAAAGATAAGGCGCACTCTCTTCTCCTTGTCAAGTCCTAATTTCATGAGCAAATTATTTTTATAAAATGTTGTGAAGGAAAAATTGAGAACACCAGGCTAGTAGTGGACATGAACCAGAAAGGTTTCTACATAAGCCCTTTTATTTTCTACGCAGCCCTTGGTTGGTGAGTTTCCTTTCTCGAAAGGTTTCAATAGTTCTTCAGTGAGGAGGACTCGCCTGTCTTTTGTGAGTCAAACGGAAAGAGTCCCTTCTGCTGTCAACCTCCGTGGACCATCCCTGCTCACTCTTCCTGAGGGCAAGGTGACCTCCTCCCTCTTTCATGACTGAATAACCGGCAGCGATGCCGCCCAGTTGCAGCTTTGCATTTCTCATCTGGAGCCATGCACGGTGGGCTTTCTCTATTCTCTACTAGTAATATTAGAAAGCCGCAAGTAGGCGAAAGTTCTCACCATAAATTATGGCCAGACAGAGATGTTTGAAGTGTGGCTTTATTTCATCTTCTCTCTTTAAGTGTGTAACTTGCATAACTTATCTCCTGGGCTCCTGGGCTCTCTCAGTGACAGTGTATTGGTGTTATCTTTCCCAAATGAAGACTAAATTGTTACAGTGTGTCAGCCAGAGTCCAACCGGGGGACTGCAACTACATAGTCATTCAATCAGGAAAGTTGAAAGTAAAGAATTATTAACTATAACTGGGGACTGGCACAACGGGATGGACTGGTGAGAAGTAAAAACAACAATAGAGAATTTATTGATAGGAACCACAGAGAAAGCACAGCCACTACTACAGGGCTGAGGCAGGACACCCAAGGAAAAGTTCTCCTGTCCCCAGGGCTGAGACCCAGGCCTTGTGGTAGAGGCCTCACTGCCCGGCGGAGATGTTGCTAAGGTGCCACAGGAGTAGAACTTGCTGGAAATCTCCCCTCTGGGATGCCGTAGAAAGTGGTCCTCAGAGAGGTGCCTCACCTGGGACCTCACTCCAAAGCACATGAGGGGTGTGGGGAAGCCAAGCATGGGACGGTGCCTCAATGGCCCCACTCGGCTGTGGAACCATCCAGAAGCAGCCCAGGAATCTGCTGGCTGTACCTGTGGAAAAAGACGTTCGCCGCAGGTTCCTGGAGACGTCACAGGCTGAAAGCACCTGCTGGGAGAACAACAGAACCGAAAAGTGTAAGAAACCCCTGGAGGTGGAAGCCAGAGCAGGGGAGGAACAGAGAAACACCGTGATCTGTAAGCAGGAGCCGGAGGACACCAGCACGGGAGGGGAGGTGGCAGGCCTCCAGGTTGGCACTGTTTGATAAGGTAGCTACCAGCCGCGTGTACGCATCTCCATTTAAATTTTAAATAATTAAAAATCGCTTCCTCAGCTGTACTAGCCATATTCCAAGTGCTCAGTTGCCACATGAGGCTAGAGGCTGCCACACCGGACGGCCCAGCCCTAGGAGCCCCGCTGCCTGTGGCTGCGCCCTCGGTCTGACCCTGAGGCAGCATCGCTGGCTTCTCACAGCCTTGGTGACATGTGCAGGAGCTTCAGAACGTCCTAAGTGCCCCAGTGAGGGGACCCAGGGGTGGTAAAAATAAAACCAGCTTCATTTTTTTCTAGGGTTCTTGTGTAGTGTATTACACCTACCTGTCTCAGACTAGAATCCCACGGCACATTTATAAGTGTACCAAGGAACAAGTGTTTCGTGCCCAATTAAGATTGGAAAACACTGGGCTAAGCCAAATTAAATAAGTTCTTTCTACATAGCAGACAATGCTCATGCCCTGTGTTCCTCTCAGTCTTCCCGCCGACCTCTGCAGCCATGGTCCACATCCCTGCGCCTGAGGGACTCTCCGAAGCCCAGTGACAGGCTGGAAGTGCAAGCAATTGGGTGCATGGCCTCAGCCATAACTGATCCAAGTTGGCGTATAACTGCCCCAGCTCCTTCATCTCTCAGGTGGGGTAATTCTGAGGCGTGCGCTTCACGTGCTCTCCTGGAGTTCCCCTGGGGTGAAGGCCCAGTCACCCACAGCAACCACTGACCTGGTAACGCACACTTCGTTGGCTTTCTGCCCCTCTTTGCATCCCTTCCCCACTCCCCTGCTATTGTTTCCTCCCTCTCCCAAAAGAAACTAATTGCCCTGGAATCCTGATTTCACCATATGCCACCAGGAAAACCCAAACTAAGACATTTTAGGTGACTTCTTAGCTTTTTAACATACAAATGAGCATTACCAATCTACAGGAGAGAAAAAGCATATGCAGCAATTCCCGAACTCGTTGTCACTGGGTCCACCTTTATTTGGCATTCCTGTCACATCTCCCCAAACAGTGTTCCGTACAACCCAGCACGGGAAATGCTGGCTCGAATCACAGAGAATGGGCTCCAAGCTCATAACCCTCGAAAGGAACCTGAGAGTCACTATACACTAGACATTAGCTTAACGACATAAGTCCAATGGGCCTTATCTTTACAATATTAGGAGTTCTCCAACATTGGAATAGAAACAAAATAGACCTCATTTTCATGCCTCATTCAAAGCTATCACCTATTCCCGATAGAAGCTCCGTGGCCAGTTCTGCTTAAGAATGTCCTCATCATGCTAAAGGTCAAACGCAAGGATGAAGGGAGTAGGAGGCCAGCACTTGAGAACAGATTTAAAAATCAGGATTCACAGTATTGGGGTGAAAAGTCAGAAAAGTAATAACGTAGAAATATATAAACAGTAAATGGCAAAAATGGAATAAATGTCATTATTCTTCATATTTCAGAATATTAGGCTGAAAGGACAGCTCTTTATGTCTGAAAAAAATAAGTCAAAGATAAAATAGAGCAATCACTACTATATACAGAGGGCACTTTATACAACAGTTCGGGTTATATTACATTCTCTCTCGTTACAAGACCCCAGGGCCTTTCTTAAGCTATCTCAGTTTGAGATTCTCATCTCTACCTTGGTTTGCCAACATTTCCCCTACATGCCCAATATAGAGTTTTATGAAGGACATTTAATCATTTCAAATAATAGAAATAATGATTTCAAATAATAGATATAACATGGGGCACAATATTTAAAAAATAGTGAGGCACAGTTCAAGAAGTACACATTTTTAAGATCATCTTATTACATGATACAATCCAAGACTTTTCAGATGTATTGTTCTGGCTGCAGTGTGGCTGGACAGAGACTGGTTAGGGGCCTAGAGTGAGAGTCTAGTGAAGAAATAATAAAAGCCCGAAGTAAGACAATGACTTGGAGATGGGATCAGGGCCAGATTTTTTTAGAAGTCTGAGCTTATAAAGGCCAAAAGCATGAGGTGAGATAAAAAATGATTTTTCCAGTTTGTGAATGTGGGAAATGACATCATGGAATAAAATCGAGAATGCAGAAAGAGGAAGAGCAAACAGAGGGCATAATTCATGGGTCTCTGTGATCTTAAGTTCTTTTTGCTTCAGAAGCTAGTAACCCTCTTTCTAGCTCCAAGGGGAAAGGTGACCAAAAAATTATCATGATAATAATAAAATGTGCTGGGATAATCAAGAACAGATCACCTATGTTCCTGCCTTCTCCCTGTTGTCTGGAGATACTAAAAACAATTGACTGTCCAGGAGAAAGTTCTGAACTCACCAAGGTGATGTGGAGACAATACCAGTGATATGAAGACAAGGCCATGGGAGCCAGGCCATGCTCTGTGCAGATGTGTGGCCAACCCAGTGGGTGTGGCACATTTAGAGGACGAAATGAATTAAGGAGAGCTGACAAGTCAAACTGAGAGCACCATTCAGTACATATGACAAAGACCTGCCTGGTAAAGAGATGGGAAATGCAAACGAGGAAAATAATAAGATTGACCTTTCGACCAGAGGTCCTACCTGGGACTCACCCGGAGACGAACCGCATTACTGATGATCTGTGTGGCTCAGGCTGTCCATGTAAATGTTTCTTGTCTCAGCCATCTCATCATGCTAGTTCTCAGAATCATTCCTGTCATTCCGTTTTCAGACTTAAGGAGTATGTGTGCTGTTGAAATGACATTGAACTCAGAGATGGAAGGAAAGCATTCTAGCCATTCCGATATTCCACTAACACCTTTCAACTCCCACCATGGATCGCCCACGGTGGACCCAAACCAAATGAGATGCTAACATTGCCCACAAAAGACTTTTAGATTAGTAACCATAACCACAAACAACTTATTACAGCACTTATTCCTTGCCATGGACTACCCTACATAAGTTAGTCATATGTTAGTACCTCACATATATTAACTCATTTAAGTCTCGCGACAACCCAATGAAGTAAGTGCACTTTTGCTATCATCCTTATTTTAAAGATGAGGAAACTGAGGCACTTAGAGGTTAAGTAACTTGCCCAAGGCTACACACAGAGTAAGAAGCAGAGCTAGGATTTCATACCAGGCAGTGTGGCTTCA
This sequence comes from Cheirogaleus major, assembly GCA_963574435.1. Classification (NCBI taxonomy): domain Eukaryota; kingdom Metazoa; phylum Chordata; class Mammalia; order Primates; family Cheirogaleidae; genus Cheirogaleus; species Cheirogaleus major. The sequence goes on along the minus strand of CAUYPO010035008.1, from coordinate 17,209 downwards.
GGGCTGTGCTAGACTATTCTACAGTCTATATACATGAGCTATAAACAAATGAAATGGAGCATTTCTGGTACTAGGGATTAGAAGTGAGTACATGCTACCACAGGGGCCAAGTTGAGAGGGAAAGGTCAGGAAAGACTTCTGAGCCCTTGGGTAGGTCTTGCCAGGTGGACAGGGATCCACCAGGCAGGCTGCGGCGGGCTCCCGGCAGAGGGCGCCTGTGAGCAGAGGCGCTGGGCAGGGAGCTGGAAGGAGTTAGCTGGGGTGGCTGGAATAAGGCACTGGGGTGGGGATGGCAGGAAAAGGGGAAAAGCTGAAAGGCAGGCATGCGCCTGAGGCCTTATAAGTTCCACAAAAAAATAAATAAAAGTACTTGTTTCTGGGCCGCACTAGCTCACGCGGTTCACTTAGACCAGCGTGTGAAGTCACCAGAGAATGAGAGAGGCGTAGCCCCCCTGTGACCAAATACAATGATACTGTCTCCTATCAGCTCACAACTGTTTCTCCTCAAGGCTCCCTAAGCTGCTCCTAGACTAGAGCACATCCAGCAGTAAACCTGCCATCGAGCTTTCCTGGGATGACACAAAGTGGCGCTTCCCCGGTTCTGCCAACAGGGGGCTCTGCTGTCAGCCCCAACACTAAATCTTCCTGCCACAGATGTCAGAACTCCATTTGCTTTAGGGAACAGAATCACAGCGCAGAGCAAAGTCAAGTTTAGAGGGCAAAGCTGCAGTCTCAAACAAGCATCTCTCCCAGGGAAACAGACAATACGTATGGCAGGCGGCCAGCGTTCCCGTTAAAGTGTTGGGGTGCAGGGTGGAGGTGGGTAAAGCCCCCACAGCAATGCACATGAAAAGCAAGCTGCTTAAGGAAAGCAAAGCAAGTGAGGCTGCAGAGGCAGAAGATGTGTGTACCTTCTCATAGTAGGCAGATTGGTGAGGGGAAAAGGAAGTATGAGGCATCTGCAAGAGAATCTAGGGAACTCAGACATCTCAGGAAGGATCCAGCCCAGACAGAAATAATTATCCGACCACACCAGGGAGGGCTTTCTTTGGTTCCTTGGAGGGAAAGAAATAGGATATTTGTATCCGTATGTATCTCTCTTGTGGCTACTCTCTCTCTTTCCTCCCCTCAGCCCACCCAGCTCAAGTCCATTCCCAGAGCAGGAAACTCAAGCCTCCATCCACAGCTCATAACCAGAGGTCTGGGAGGATCCACCCACAGGAATGGTCTCTTGCAATGGGCACCACAAGCTTCAATCCCATGCCAGGGCCTCCCAGACCTAAGGGGTAGGGCTGGGTCCTCAGTTCCTACCACTGTTCCACATCTGGAAGGGCACACGCCCACTCAGCAGTCCTTCCCAGGCCCAGGCCCAGCTGCTCTTGCATTGGAGAAGGCTGCGGAGCCCACAACAACCTTGCCTTTCCTGCTGTGCTATCCACACAACGTCCTGCAGCCTCTGTCTTTAGACCTTTGAAAATGAGAAGGATGAGCACAAGCTCCAGCTCATTCATTTCAGCTGGAGAGTGTCACTTCCTATCCTTCGGTCCCCAAAATGCATCACTCTCCAAGACATTGAGGTGGTCCCTGACCCTTCTTGCTGGGAAGAACCAAAGCACATATTTCCATCAATGAAAGCAGCCTAGTACACACATATGTCTGCCATGTGAACTGTATAATAGAATGTGTATTGTTCTCTTTTCGTGCTATGAGCTCAAATACTTCTTTTTTGTTGTTGCTTTTGTCTTCATAAAGCACCAAGTTACAGAACTATTTCAGGAACAGAGCAACTCAGGTTATCTGGATGGGGTGGTCCCTCATGACAAATACAGTTACAATTCTGGTGTCCAGAGCAGACATGAGACAAAGCCCCTGTGCAGAATGCTGCTTGATCTGCATTCCCATTGGCTAGATGTGTCACAATCATGCAAATTAATCCAAGCACAGAAACACCAAGATGGGCCTGCGTTGCAAGTGACATGAAATATGGATGAGCTACATGGGTCTTCCAAGAGGCAGAGCTGGGCATTGATTCTAGATTTCTCCATCACCTCTGTGTGTGAGAGAGAGAGAGAAAGAAAGAATTGCCTGAAAGCTTTGGGCTGGCCCCACAGTAAGAACCACTCAATACCCCACCCCATCACCTCCCAGGACCCACTTCTGAAATCCTGATTGGAGTTTGTGGTGTGACTGGTGCCCTAGTACCCAGGGAGTCGGCTTTGAGATATATCCCGTAAGACCCCTAGCTTGAATTGTCACCTTCCAGAGGTTACAATTTATAATTTGTTTTTACTTTGCCTAGGATGCAACACCTCCCACGCGATGCAGGGGAAGACGGCTTATGAAACATTCACAGTTTGCTCGGTCATCTCCAGATTAGGTTTCACACAAGCTGGGCAGCACCTCAAGGCCTCAGGCCACTAAAGGCCATCAAGTCACAGCTATGCCAATCAATGTGCCTCCCCACAATTTAAATCTCACACGACTGCTTTTGAAAACCCACCTAACTCAAGATTGTTAAGTACACAGGCTCTATGTGATTGATTTTTATCTCAGAGCTGTATCTTTTCCCCTCAAATTATATATAGGCAGTTATTTCTTTTTAATTTCTGTAATAAGAACAGTGCCTTTCCTAGAAAGAAAATTAACTTGAATTTTGAGGCAAAGCAGGTCCAACTAGAAAATACAATTGAGAAAGCATATTACAGACTCTATTACATGTTTACCTCCTGTAAACAGACTCCTCTGCAAACAACCTATAAGCATGTGTTGAGATTAGGATCCTGGTTCCTTTCTTTATGGAGTAAGTTTAGTTGTCTCAGAAAATGAGAACCACTGCCATGCTAGAAGACTCGAGTTTAAAACCAAACATAAAGTAGAAGGATTGCTGATACCATCAGAATCTCTGATGAAACAGTCTCCTAACTCCATCAGAAGGTAGAAGTAGAACACGTGTCTTATAATGTTTTCTGCATTTTCCTCTTAGTTTGGATATGCAGTCATGCACTGCTTACCGGTGGGGACATGTGTTCTAAGAAATGCATCATTAGGCAATGTCGTTGTCATGCTAACATCATGGAGTGTATTTACACAGGCCTAGGTGGGATAGCCTATTACACACCTAGGCTCTATGGTATAGCCCATTGCTCCTAGGCTACATACCTATACAGCAGTTACTGTACTGAATACTGTAGGCAATTGTAACACAATGGTATTTGTATATCTAAACATATCTAAACAGAAAAGTTACAATGAAAATGAGGGAATATGATCATATGGGACCACTGTCAGATAAGTTATTTATTGTAGACCAAATGGCTATTATTTGGTGCATTATTGAATTTGAAGGATGCTACCCAAACACCTTCAAGGAGACACCTGCTCCTTACCTCTCACTTTTCATCAAGCTCCCCTCCCTTCTCAGCTGGCCACCAGGGAGACGGATGGAGTAGCTACTCATAGCTTCTTTTACCTTCCTGTCCAAAGGACTCTTGAAGAGGCTGCAATGACTTGCAGAGAACACGGTGAATAGGGCATGTCTGAAATGCACTCATGCCCAGCATCAGCAAGAGCCATGACTCACTGGGAGCAGTAGAAAATGAGCAACACAGCAGACTCCTGTCTACACCCAACTCATCAGGGACCCAAATGCCAAAATGGCCTAGTGGGCAAGGGTGCTAAACCCATAGCCAGGCCCCATCCTGCAGCCGTGGGGGAGCCCCTCTGCCCTCTGCCCTTCCTTCAGTCGATACTGGAGCTTTGTATTGAACATCAAGGTTTGTAAGACACAAGTATGGAAGCTTTAAAGTGGAGCAGGGGAGACATTATAAAATGAAAGAAGAGTTTTGAGCATCCCAAAGAATCTCTGCAGAACACCAAGAAGTATCCAAAAGAAATTTCCACAGGCTAAAAATTAAGGAAATCAGGCTCACCATGCTCAACTACATTCTTCTTGGAAAGCCCATTAAAGACTGAAGTAAAGACGTGTTCCACTCGCTCTAGAGCGGAGCAGAGCCGACTTCCTGAGCATGCGACCTGTGTGGCCGCACACAGCCCCGACCTTAGAAGAGCTCATGATCAGGTTAATGCTCTGTGGTCACTGTCTTGCAATTCTTAATAATTTTTTAACAAGGGGTCCCACATTTTCATTCCGCACTGAACCGCACAAATTTTGTAGCCCTCCCTGACCGCGTTCTCCAGCATTGGCAACACCTCTAAGCAACCAGTGGACACCCTCTGAGAGGGGCTGACTTGAAAGAACTGAAAACTCCCAGATGGGATATGCTACCTCCCGGGGGTGTTGCCTGCCTACAGAATTTTTCTTCCAGGTTGTATGATTTTTTTTTCACTTCACTTTGTCAAATGGCTTGAAATGTCTTCCTACTGGGAAAAAGTGGTGAAGAAAGAGGAACCAAAGAAGAAAAATTCTTTGTTCTAAAAAATAGCAATCACCCTAAACATGCCAGGACATGAGTCATTCAGACAACAGGATGAATTAATTTAATGTACCCACTTCCCTTCTGACCCCTGGCTGACATCAGTGGCAACGTTTCCACTGGGCCGGCAGAGGGAGGCTGTGGGGTGGTGTGGAATGGAGGCTCCACTGACAAAGATGCCACATGGATGGCCTCTGGGCAGCAGTTAAGACGCTGAGGTCAGGGAGTAAGAGAATGGGGCCCCAGCAGGCAGGCGAAGGGTACAGAAAAGGAGCAAGAACATGTGAGTGATACACTTGGCCTGCTGCAGAAGTTTGCCTGGGACATGCAAGTAAGTGCCAAAGACAAGCTGAGACTCTTTTCCCTCCATACCATGAGTCCTATGCCATAATGAATTCCAGAATTAATTAACGCTAGTCATTTAGCTACATTATGTTCCAAAGACATGTACAAATGGGCCTGACGCTGTGCATACGTAGTAGGTTTTCTAAGGGGAAAAAAAATGCCCTTAAAATACCAGACCATTGATTTACAAATTAATTTTCAGGACACCCCTATCCAAAGGTTAGTTGAATAGCGAATCCTGTTCTACTGATGCACATATCCAAAGTAAATACCAGGAAGTACATTCCTACAAATGAGGTTGTTTTTTTTTAATGTGTGTTGGTCCTTTCCTTGGATACTCTCAATTAGTAAAATAAAAGAAACAATAACTTTCAGCATCACTCACCAAGAAATTGAATGATTAGATATCTTAACTTAGAATGTGACGGCACTGTTCCTAATTCATCCTTAAGTGAAGGGAAAGATGGACAAATTTCCATATTTCCCTGGAAACCAGCAGGAGTGACTCGCCGGCTTGACGGGGCATGCACGAGTCCATGGTGGGACCCAGTGTCCAGCCTAACACGTGCTCTCTGCTGGCCCAGGTGCCCACAATCACCAGGCCCCAGGCCTGTGTGGCCCACAAAGCCTTTCTCCCTGCACACCGCCATGCGGCAGGTAAACTACACACCCACTATGGTCACTTTAAATACCTTTCTTCTAATCCTGATGATAGTCTTTGAAATCAGCGCCATCAGGCCTATTTTATAGATGGGGAAACTGAGGCTTAATGAAGTAAGAGATTTGTTTACTCAAAGTCACCCAGCAAGCTGACGGTCGTGTTGGGCTTAAGAACACAAGCTCTCCACTGACCTCTGTGCTGCTTGGGACAACGGGTAGGTGGGTGAAGGGAGTTGGGAGAAGGTGAGGGGAAATGAGTTTTGAAGACTCACTGCCCAATTCCTAATCTACCTCGCAGTTAGGCTAAGTGCCAGCCACAGGGGGACAGAAGGAGGGTCCAGCTTCACCCAGGAAGATGTCTCAGCCCCAGACCCAGCCGGCAGGCTCTGCTCCACCCTCACTACCAAGCCTGTGATCTGTCATTGTGTCTCCACCCAAGATCACCCAAGAGACTCTTCGTAAGAGCCACAGACTGCAGGGGCTGGACTGAAGAGGACGTGGCAGGAGCAGCAGCTGTCATTAACATCGTGAAGGTTACGTTGTACGTGACCATGAGCAAAGAGAACGAGAGGGGCTTGTATTTTCAGTGTTCCCTTGTTTCCTTATCGTTTTTGCATGTGCCCCAATGGCTCTTATAATGTCCCAAAATATCCCCTTGGATCATGTCTCATGACTGTTTAAATATTATTTACATTATGGCCCTTTTCATTCTAATAAATCTCAACGTGTGGCGTTCTTCATTAACTGAGCCATGCCGCAAGAATGATGTAGCTAGCAGGTGAAATCAACATTTTAAAAGTCATAAACATGTAAACTGCTGACATATGTAAATGTTCTCAATTTTACCTTTCTAACTCTTTTTTTTTTTTTTGTAAATAACGTATGTATTTTCTTCTGGGGTGCTACCCGCGGTCTCATGTCCCACAATGGTTCTCAAATCTGACTGCATATTCGAATCACCTGGGCATCCTTCACACGGTACGGCCCCAGCCCAGACCAAGCGAATGGTCTTAGAATCCCCGGATGATGCAAATGAGCTTTTAAGATTGAGAAGTTTTAGGGCAGTGAACTCAAACTTGGCAGCACGTTGGCATCACCCCAGGGAGATTTTTAAGGTACTGGTGCCTGGATCCCACCCCCAGAGATTTCCGAGTAATTGGTCTGGATGAGCCTGAGAAAAGCTCCCCAGGGGACTCTAATGTGCAGCCAAGTTTGAGAACCATTGCAGAGCTCAAAAGGAAAGATGGCAAATTAAAGAGCCAAAAAAGTAAGAAACAAAATCATTCACACTTCTCTGAACAGTGGGAGCCCAACACTCCTGCCTCGGTTCAGATCCCTTCCAAAGGTAATTATCAGGGAAGGTAAAGGTTGCTCCTTGCACCTCCTCGGGCTTCCTGCCTGGCTCTGAATAGCTTAGACCTTAAAGCTTGGACCTCAAAACACAGAGCCCTAGGTTCGAGTCCCAGCTCTGCCACTTCCAGAAGGGTGGCCTCAGGCAATGCACTTACCTCCGAAGGTTCAGTCTCCTCCTCTGTAAAGTGATTGGCAAAGGGCTCTGCACACAGTACATGCTCCATAAACATTGGCTGTTTTAATTACTGGTGGTCTTTCTCAGTTGCTTGTTGGTGATAACTAATAATGCTAATTAACACTTAAATAGGTTTACTGTGTTCCAGGCACTGTTCTAAAAGCTTTACGTATATTAACTCATTTCATTCTCACAATAGCCTTATAAAAGAATCCAATTATTAGCTCCATTTTACAGATGAGCAAACTGAGGGACAGAAGGGCTGAATGACTTGCCCACGGTCCCATAGCATGTGAGTGGCAAGGCCACGTGGGGCTCCAGGGCCCATGTCCCTAACCGCTCGCAGGCCTGACCATGTTACCTCCACCTGTTCACATTTCTAAACTCTGTCCTACAACTCTTAACTCGGGGGCAGCCACTAACTGAGATTTGACACAAGCTAATGTGACCGCTCATCGCCCAAGCGACCCTGCACCAGCCTCCTCTCCCAACAGTCAGGGAGAGCGCAGCCCTTCCTTCTCTTTGTCCATCTGACTGCCCACCTCACCTCGTTGTAGTTTTAACATCTGCTTACGCAATTTTACCTACATCTTCTCCGTCTGTTGAAAGGCTTAAACAAAATAACTTGTTTAAAGGCCCAGGCACGGTGCCCAGCACAGAGTACTTTTGGCCAATATTTATTTCCCTGCCATCCTTAATGAGTTTGACTTCCCAAGCCCCTTGGGGATTATTTCCTCCTGAGCAATGTGCCTGCAATTCCATTAGCCCAGCGAGCAGCTATGCCTTTTCATTTGGGCCCACAGATGGGCCGATGGGGCTGGCCTCAGACGAAGCGTTGGAAAGTGGCGGCAAGTGTCAGGAAATGAAGGCAGCACACGGAAGGGACCACTGCCCCACAGAGAAACATCACTGCCATGACAGGCCGGCGTCTGAGCATTATTTGCTCACCACTCCATCAGCCCACTGGCCCTGAGCTGAATTATTTCCTTCTCCACTTATCCACACAGACAGTCTGCAGAGAGCTTTGCTTCCCCAGTTTGCACCCAACCCAGCACACACTCCAAACTCTTCCTCCAGGCCTCCCTGAGTCTCCCGTTTAGCCTTGTGGGTTCGATTCAAGCATTTCTCCAAAGTCGCTCCTGCTCTGATGTTCATCCCTGCCAAGAAGTACCAGTAATGTTTATATTTATTACTTCCTGATTGCCCAAACCTTTTATTTAGCTTCTAGAAGCCAATTTGAAGGTACTATTCAGTAATATTGCTGCTTCTGAATCATCCATTAGCTTCTCGCATGGATGACTCTGCTTTCTGTCTGGTTCTGTCTGTCTGTCTGTCTGTCTGGACATCATTTTTGACATTTTCCTGGCCCCTCATCTTTAGCCACAGAGTCTACAAAACCAATCAGTGTAAGTACAGGTAAGAACTACCCCCACTTTCTAGAAATTTCCTATCAGGAGGAAAGCACATGTAGGAAACCTTCCTGATTTAGGCTGGGTGGGTTTCTGAGATGTCATGGCATGCTGTTTCCCCACGGTTTCCAAGATAGCTTTACGAAAACAGAAGACACGCCTGTAAACAGGCAGGCAGGACTAGGTGAGCTCTGATATTCTCTTACCTGTGCGCAGTCCCCACGGAGGGGAAGCAGAGCCCCAGGCATTTCTGGCCCTCTCTGTCCCACTCTTTCCTCTGCCTCCCTCCTTCTTCCCTCTCTCCCCCTCCTCCCCTTCCTCTCTTTTGTCTCCTGAAGGTGCTGCCCTGCCTTTAGATGAGTGGCTGGCTGCTCAGTGGGGACACACACAGAGCTCGTTTTCCTCCTCTATAATCTGAATTAAAAACTAAAAATACCAGCATGCACCCTAAATTGGTAATAGCAGTTGAGGGGTGGTAATGGTTAAAAGTAAGTTTTTCACTTTATATTGTGTATAATTTTTTTTTTTGAGACAAAGTCTCACTCTGTTCCCCGGGCTAGAGTGCCGTGGTGTCAGCCTAGCTCACAGCAACCTCAAACTCCTGCGCTCAGGCGATCCTCCTGCCTCAGCCTCCTGAGTAGCCGGGACTACAGGCATGCGCCACCATGCCCAGCTCATTTTTTCTATATATTTTTAGTTGTCCAGCTAATTTCCTTCTATTATTAGTAGAGACAGGGTCTCGCTTTTATTCAGGCTGGTCTCAAACTTCTGACCTTGAGCTATCCTCCCGCCTCGGCCTCCCAGAGTGCTAGGATTACAGGCGAGAGCCACCATGCCCGGCCTATATAATTTTTTAAGTATTGTGATTATGAGTAATCGTTGCCTCCTCTTTTGTATTTTTCCATTATTCTAATATTTTAACCTAATTCATGCCTTTTAGAGATTAAATGGATAATAAAGATTTATAGTTCCAATTAAATGAATTTTTCTCCGATTCAGAAATTCCACAGCAGTAATGTTTATTTCTTCTGGGTTGTATAGAATGAATATTCCACACTCCACATTCAAGCCTTGCAAGGTGGTAGAGGAAATTCGCTGCCACCCATGACAAAAGCCAAGAGGGAGTCAGAAGGAAGAGGAAGGGGTGATCCTTCGATGAAAAAACTGTGCTCCCAGCTAGGGCCAGAAACTGAGGCCCGTGAGCTCCTTGGCCTGTCTCCTGCCTTCCTCCTCCAACACTGTATTCTAGAATATTTCCCGCATGCATTTTTCTTAGCTTATTTTGCAGTCTTCTTTCGTAGTTAGGGTGTAGTTGGAAAGAGATTTACTTTTTTCATATTTGATACAGAGGTTCATCTATTGGTGCTGGATGCCAGACACACACGTGCAGACCAAAGCAATGCTCTGTCTGCATTGTTTCAAAACACTGATGCTCTGGAAAGGATGGCAGTGCCAAGAGGCAGGACTCTCTCTGCAAATGGTGCTCTGCACATTCTCAAGTCCAGGTTCAAAGGTGAGCTCCTATTCACCTAAGGTGAGCTCCTATTCAAACGTAAGGCCTAAATTTGTCTCAATGCATGTGCTGTCAAATTTCCTGCCACACATTGCCACAGACACATTTCTCTGCTCAAACTCATTCCCATCAACCAAGAATAAGTGCTTAGCATTGTCATTGTGTTTTAATCAAAAAGAGTCCAAACCAAGTATAAATTGGTAAGCCTTTTGGAGGGCAATTTGGCAACATCTACCCAAATTTATTTCATTTACTTGCCTAAGTGTTCAGAAATACATGCACACACCTACATATTATAGCATTGTTTGTAACAGAAATATTGGAAACAACATAAATCTATCTTTGGAGGACTGATTAAATAAATTATTATAACTCCATACAATGGAATATATACCATCATTAGAAAGAATGAGGTATGTCCCTAAATACTAACAATGAAGATGTCCAAGGTACATTATCAAGAGAGAATAAAATAAGTCCCGTCTATATATGAGACGCCTACTTATATAAGCAGAAAAATAGCTTGTTTATATGCTCATATAGATATAAAAAATATAGAAAATATTTGATCTAATATATTATATTATATTATATCATAAGGCTTATGATGTGCCAGGCATGTTTTTAAGCTTTTTACAGGTATTAACTCATTTAATTCTGCTGAGAACCTCCAAGGTAGGTGCTGTTACTATCCTCATATTTCAGGTAAGCAATGAGAGTCACAGAAAGCCCCAGGTCACACACTGAAAGCCTGTGACTGTCACAGCTGAGATTCTGATCCGGACACTGTGGCCTAGCATCTCCTTAGCCGGCACAACACGCTCCTTCTTTCTAGTAAATACTGGTTTAAATTTCCTTTAAATGAGTAGCTATTGCTTTTATATTAAAAATTTAAGAATTAATAGAAAAAGCCTAAACCCATTTGGGGCATATTAGTTGCTGTTATAAGGCATAAAACACATTGCTGCCTCAGGGTTCAGGCTTTAAGGACAGAATCCAGAAATGCGAGCAGGTTATTCGGCTCTTAAGTAATAGAAAAAGCAGAATTTGTTTCAATTCTTGATGCTTCCTGAAACCCAGCTCAGGAGGGAAAGCTGATTTTGGAGATCCTGTTTTCAGACTTGCTTCTAAGAGGTCCTCATAGAGGAGCCAGGAGTACAAGCCTGGAGCAGGGAGCTACCAAATAAGACCTCTGTTCAACAAGGGGGCTGGGAAGCAGATTGGGAGGAGACATGTGTTGGCTGTGGATACCCAAGAGTCAAAGAGACCTTAGAAATCTCATAGCAATTACCCTTTCCTTGAAGGTGGACACTTAAGTTGTTGGAAATGCCTCACAGCTTACCCCCTATTGGTGGTTTTGGCATATTAAGAAGTACTGAGAGATGTATAAGAGGGTGTAGAGAATAAAGAAAATGTAATCAGCTGGAAAACAAAAAGGAGGAAGCTTCAGGATTTGACTAAGGAGGGAAAATAGCAACCCCAAGCCACACGTACAGGAGCAAGCGGGAATGCAGGCGCAGGGAAGGGAGTCCCAGAGACACTGGTGTCTCCTGGGGAGGGCGCCCGTAAGAGTCAGGAATTTCGGTTGCAAATAACAAGAACCAGCCTGAGGTAGTTTAAGAAAAAGGCAGGGGGTACAGTATTACAAGGACATGTGGGTGTCCCACAGAAGCCAGCAGCAGCTCACAGCCTGGTAAGAGCAGAACTGGAAACTGGACATCCGGAGGACCTGGGAGCAGAATTCTCGGACCTGCCCAAATCGCAGTTGGTAGACACCTTTCACCCCACCCACATGGCAGAAGGAAGCAGTGTCTCTATTTGGTCATCTTCCCCAGGCTTTCGTGGTTGGCTTCCAAACATCAAGAGACAGTTCCAACATCTCTAGCAAGTCGGTGGTGTCCTTGGCTCCCTGGATTATTTTGCAATCTGCTGCTCACACCTCTTAGCCTTCTTGACAGGAGGAAAGGGAGAGACGGCATTTCCCTTTCTCTGGGTGATGCCAACTTCTTTTCTCTTCTTATTTCTATCTTCCTTCTTTCTTTTTGTATGACATTTCTTTGGCTGGGCAGAAAGTCACTTACAGTCTTCCTTATGGCATCTCTTGCTCCTAACCCAAGCCATGAACTGCCCCCATGGTACATTTCTGGAATTGTTAATTGATTGCTCAAAGGGGAAACATCCTGTTGTCTGCATCTAAGCTTGACTGCACGCACAGCTGTAGCTCCCAAGGTTCATGGTACTGCAGAGAGCTGGGTCCAAAATCCTTGGACTGCAAATCTCGGGATTCCTAGTTTTCAAATGAGGACCTGTCTTTGTTTGGTTTCCACTAAAAGCAGAGCTTGAGATGCGGACTCAGTGCAGGTAGTTTATTTGAATGGTGATCCCACGAAGCAGGAATGGGGGCATATGAGGGAGAAAGAGAAAAGTTCGAGTTAAGGGTATGTCATGGTGATCATCTCTGTAGGCAACAGGGGCTATATTCTGCTGGGGACCTCTGGGAAGTGCCCAGTTTCTTCCCAGAATTACCAGCCTGAAGTTGGATCCAGTTGGTCCAGAGACTCCAATTCTCTTTTGTTTAAAGGTCATCCCCAGGGCTCTGTATGCCTCTCCACTTCCTGTTTGTTGCTCCAGTGCATGGGTCAAGAGGGCTCATGAAGGGCTTTTGAAGAAGGTCTTCGCAGCAGAGAGCGAAAAATAAATAAATAAATAAATAAATCCAAGCTCGGAGCAAGATGCTGTCAGCAGAAGGGAACTCAGAGCTTGCAGGCAACTGTCCGCCACACTGCAGCCAAATTCGGGGTGGGCAGAGGGGATGGGACACAAAACCCAACCTAGCATATGTTTTTAATTGCTCAAAGTAATGTGTGCACATGCTAAAGGGGAAAATTGAGTAGGGAAGCATATGCAGTAAAAAGCAGAATCTCCTGCTCCACCTTTCCCCATACCAAGCCCCACCACCCACAGCCAACCCCGTGTAACTGTTACTCGTTTTTCTATCACCTCCAATTACCACTACTTCTTACACTTCCTCAAAAGAAATACACTGTAGAAATCATCCATCCTCTCTATGTCAAGGATTTCTCATGAAGCTTTGTTTTATTTTTTTTTATCCCAATCTCTCTTTTTATGGATAAGAAAATGTGAAAGGGATTTGACCTGGAGAATTAGCTCTTTGCATACGAGCGTTCATAGCTTATGAGGGTCACTCTGGGCTTTTCAATACAGGCAAGCCTACAAGATTCAGCACCAGGTCACCACAGTGAAATGATTATTGCAATGAAGTGAGTCACAAGAATTTTTTGGTTTCCCAGTGCATAAATTTTGTTTACCCTGTACTATAAGTATACTATATAGTCTATTAAGTGTGTAAATAGCATTATGTCTAAAAAACAATGTGCATACCTTAATTAAAAATGCTTTATAGCTAAAAAATGCTAAGGATCATCTGAGCTTTTGCGGAGTCATCATCTTTTTGCTAGTGGAGGATCTTGCCTCCATGCCTCCTCGGTCTGGACTAGGCTTTGGCTTAAGGGAAGGTTGTGGCTGCTTTGACCTTCTTTCCAGACCCCTTGGACTTTCTCCAAATCAGCAATAAGGCTGTTTCACTTTCTTATCATTCATGTGTTCACTGGAGTAGTACTTTTCATTTCATTTAAGAACTCTTCCTTTGCATTCACAACTTGGCTGTTTTGGTGCAACCGGCCTGGCTTTTGGCCTATCACAGCTCTCAACATACCTTCCACACTACACTTAACCATTTCTAGCTTTTGATTTAAAGTGAGAGACATCAACTCTTCCCTTCACGCGAACACTTAGAGGCCATTGTAGGGTTATTAATTGGCCTAATTTTAGCCTTGTGTCTCAGGGAATAGGAAGGCAAGATGGAGAGGGAGACAGGGGAATGGCTGATCAATGAAACAGTCAGAACACACGCAACATTTATCACTGAAGTTTGCCATCTTATATGGGCGAGGTTCATCACACCCCAAAACAATTCCCATAGTAACATCAAAGATCACTGATCACAGATCACCACTGCAGATATAATAATAATGAAAAACTTTGAAATATTGCAGGGATTACCAAATTATGACACAGAGACACAAAGTGAGCACATGCTGTTGGAAAAATGGTGCCCATACATTTGTTTGACACAGGGTTGCCACAAACCTTCCATTTGTAAAAAACATGATATCTGAGAGGTGCAATAAAAAAAAAATGAGGTAAGCCTCTATAAACAATCAAGACCTCAGTCTGTGGGAAATGCTTGGATTCATACAATTTATTTCCATGCCTGTGATGACTATAGGAAACAGAGATAGCTGTGGTAATGCAAAGGCAAAATCCTAAAGCAGGAGATAAGTGAATTGCAAATTTGGAAAGTGGTGCCATGGACAGGGCAAATCGCTCTGGGTAAACACCAACTCTAATAAGAATTGAATTTCTGAAAACGCTACATGCAACACAAGGAGGTACCTTGGAACGCAGCAGGCTTCCTGTGAAGACTCAGAACTTCCCTTCGCCAAGGTAGCATAGATAAGTGTCACTTAATTCTGTGATGGACGTATGTGTCTAAGGTAGCTATGCACCCTGGATTTGCTGGAACAAACACATTTACAGAAATTATACCCAATGGCTCCTTAAGACCCTTGTTAGACCACATACAGGGTGGCACAAGACATTCGCTGATAAAAAGAGCTGTGAATCTAGCCCCAGAGTAAGAGTTGAGCCCTGCAGCCATGTGTCTCAGCATTGCCACACTTCACTGCGTGACCCTGAGTAAGTTACTCCACCTCCCTGTACCTTGGTTTACTCATAAGTAAATGAGGGGTAATAACAGAATCTACTTCAAAAGATTATTGCAAGGATTAAATGAGATAGCATAGCGCTTTCTCTATCCATCTGTGGTGTAAGAACATATTTTTAAAATTTTCAATCTGTTCTGAACTGATACTCTTTAAAAATGCAATAACTATCAATTATATAGCAGTAGTAAGTACAGGTTTCTAAACACATACTCTCAGTTTCCGTACTTGTCTTAAATTGGTAACAAACTGTTGTCAATCAGAACCGGTCCGTGGACCACACTTTGAATAACACTGCAATCACATATTTAAAGGGCTTTCATGGTTTCTGGCATGCAGTAAGAGCTCAATAAATGTTGGCTTTTATAATTATTTTTGCCTGATATGTGTCCATTTTAGGGTAAAAGCTCTCGTCAATGGGAGCTGTGTTGTCAGGCACTGTCTCAGGCTGAGCTGGAGAGAGCTGAGCTGTCAGGGTAGCACATTAAAAACGATAAGCCAAAGTAAAAGCGAGAGTAGACCCTTTAATCACTTACTGCGATAATAAAAGCAAGAGGCTAAAACCAGAGAAAGCAGCTCTCTCTCTCCCCTGTTCCGTTTCCCTGTGGAACAGCGTAGCATTGAGGATCAGGTGGACCTACTCAGATGTCACGGTGTCTCGCTGCCTAGGGAGTCCAGAACAAAAGGCTTCTGCAGATTTAGGGACCTGAGGGCTGGAGGAAAAGAGAGGTCTAGAAGTGGAAAAGTACTGGGTACTGAGTCAGAGTGGGGAAAATTATCTTCAAGGTTTCCCGATAAGGAGACCTCCCAGGGGAGGCCTTTGGCTAGGAATGCACGACGCATTGAGTGCAGCTCCCCTGGGAGACCACCCCGCACAGGCTGTGCACCAGGTCTGTGTGAGAGGGCGGCTTTCCCCCCAAACACTGCCACGGAAAGCCTTTGCCATCGCCTAGAGTCAGGTCTGAAAAATCACACATAGATTGTTTTCTGGCCAGGAGCTTGTGACCAAAGCAACTTCCTAAGAAAGGGCAAAACTGGAATGACAAACACTTGCCCTTCAATGTGGCGTTTTTAGAGAAATATTCTGACTCAGGGAACAACCCTATTTGAGAAAAAGTGTTTTGTGACTCAGATGTTTGTAAATAAACAAGCAGCACCATTTAGGAAGTCCACCTCAAAAACAAATGCAAAGTCTATGAATAATTTGAGCAAAATGAAGGATCTTTTTTTAAAAAGTATGGTAAGAGAGGTGGCATGGCAAAACTCTTTTTCTTCCTTAGAAGAAGGAATATTTCTTAAAACCCATTCCATGAACCACAGATTTGGTTACGATAATTTTCCACATATTTCAAATTACTTGATTAGGAAAATATCCACAGTCACAGAATTCTCATTATCTCTGCCCAGTAAATTTATTAGTGCTGATTGTATCAATGCTTATTTCTTTTAGTCTCCTTTTATGATTGAAACATTCTTTTTAAGAAGGACTTTGCCAAGTTAGACAGGACCCAAAGGTATGAAATGAGGATAGTAAGAGATAAAAGTTGGGAATCTTTAGCTGGTAAAAGAAACTTGCAAGGATAAGGAGATGACAACTATCTTCAATATTTCCTAGATTACACATAATTAGAGATAAATTAACTGGGACCAATGAATAAAAGTAACAAGGAAGCATATTTGAGCTACATATGTGCGCACATACACACAAATATTTTAAAACAAAGAAATTCAAAAATTTTAACAATAGGCCATGTCTTAGTTCAAGCTTCTATAACAAAAATACCATTATATACTGGGATAAAAAATAAATAAGCATTTATTTCTCACAGTTCTGGAGGCTGGCATGTCCAAAGTGAAGGTGCCAGCAGATTTAGAGTCTGGTGAGGACCTACTTCCCGGCTTGTAGACAGCTGCCTTTTTGCTGTGTCCTCACGTGGCCAAGATAGAAATCATCTCTTTCATGTCTTTTCTTTTAAGAGCATTAATCCCATTTGTGAAGGTCTCCACCTTCATGACCTACTGACCTCCCAAAAGCTCCACCTCCAAATACCTTCACATTGGGGATTAGGGCCTCAACATATTAATTTTGGGGAGATACAAACATTCAGTCCATAGTAGGCTACCTGATTAGAACCAAATATCTGTAGCACCCAACATTTTTTAATGATAAAAATGGTGATGGGTAGATTAAAGCATAAATACAAAAACAACACACAAAAAAGTTTTATTGACTTCATTCAAAGTACATAATATTGCCCAAGCCAATAAAATTAGTGGCACTAACAGAAAGAAATAAACTAGTCTCAAGAAAAAGAGATCTAGTCAATAAGCACATGTCTAAATTCTGACTCTAGATTTATCTCATAAACAGTAGCTCTTGGCCGGGCGCGGTGGCTCACGCCTGTAATCCTAGCTCTCTGGGAGGCCGAGGTGGGCGGATCATTTGAGCTCAGGAGTTCGAAACCAGCCTGAGCAAGAGCGAGACCCCATCTCTACTAAACAAATAGAAAGAAATT
>CAUYPO010035006.1:0-13869 GCA_963574435.1 Cheirogaleus major | reverse complement strand
TCTACCTCTTTCCATTCCCAAACTTCCCAAGTGAGCAACTAACTGGCCTCTGCTGGGCTCTCTGGGCTCTTCTGTCTGGGCCTCCTGTGGGTACCCAGAGCACCCTGTGCTTACCCCTATCTGTATGTGTGTGTGTGTGTATGTGTACACTTTTGCATACCGGGCATCTTGCTAAGTCCTTATCATGAAATGCTGTGTTTCCCCGAAAATAAGACAGGGTCTTATATTTATTTTCCTTCAAGAAGACACCTAGGGCTTATTTTCAGGGGATGTGTTATTTTCCCCTCAAAGCCTCAGCTTGCAGCATGCACAGGATGGCTGGGACCTGACAGGGGGAGCCGACCTTGTTGGTGGGGCTGCCCGCACCTTTCTGGTCACCTCTGGGATAGTGGCTGTCATGATGGGGCAGAGATGAGAAGGGCTGCTCGTCGTCTTTACCACTCTGTGACAAAATGCATGGGTTGTGCAGATACACTGCGTAGCCACACCCATCACTAGGTCTTATTTTCGGGGTAGGTCTTATATTGCGCAAATGCTTAGAAATCCTGCTAGGGCTTATTTTATGGGTAGGTCTTATTTTTGGGGAAACACAGTAGCAACCCATTTAAACCTCACAACAACCCTCTAAGGTTGATGCTGTTATTATGCCCATTGTACAGATGAGGAAACACAGACTGGGCAAACCTGCCCAAAGTCCTTCAGCTCCAGGGTGTGGAATCCAGCCCACCGCTGTCTAAGTTGGGTGCCCAAACACCCAACCACCAGTGTAGAGTGCTCTATCCACACAGTATGGGTCACACCAAATCAGCATGGTGTGACCTATTTGTCTATATCAACAATAAACTCTTGAGGAAAGATCTTTGTCTTATTTCCTATGTCTTTCCCATTGCTTATAAATTTTTGCCAAAATGAGAAATAAAGTCAACTGACAAATTTTCTCATCATCTACTTTTTGTTCAGCTCATTGCAGTTTGGTTTCTGCCTCCTCTCAGCTGAAACAATAGGCCTAACAATCCCCGAGGAGACTCGCCAGAGTGCCTGTCCCTGGGCTGCCTGCAGCATCGGACCCTTGTGAGGCCCTTCCCACGCTTCCCTCTCCCTGCTGACTGTGACTTCTACTCACCATGTCAGGCCAAGGAGCTGTCTCCTGACACCCAGACCATGGAGCACAGACCCTGGCATTTTCTCTGCACTGGCTATGGGTCACGTTCCCTAAAACCCTAAAACCCTAAAACCCTGCTTTCACGATGGCAAGACGAAGTCCCAATCCTTGGCCTGGTCCTCCAGGCATCTTTGCACAGACTCCACTCGCATTTCTTCCAAACAGCCCTTCCCTCCAGCCTAGCTGTCACCTTCCTGTCTCCAGGCCTAGCCCTGTTCCTCTCTCTCCAGGCCTGGCCTCTGGGCTCTCTGCCATCAGTTCAGGTCCAACTCAGCCCTTCTTTCCCTTAAAACATCCCATCTAAGGCATTACTCAAGCAACTCTGCTCTTGTACTTATTTGTTCACTTACTAATTTCCTTTTTAACAAACATGTATTCACTAACTTGTTTAATAACCTCAGTTTCTCAGGAATTGAAACAGCACTGAAATTTAGTATCTTTATATAAATTTGCAGATGATAATTGTTATTGCCATTGTGTGGTATTTAATAGTTAAATTTTTTTCACATACATTAAAGCATTTATTTTTCATAATCCCAGGGGGAGGGCTTCATCATATTCATTTTGCAGATAAGGCACTTGGATTCTCAGAGAGTTTAAGTGACTTTCCCAAGATCACACAGCCAGGAAATAGCAGATCCAGGAAACTGAACCCATTCTTTTTTTAACTTAAAGTCCAGAGCCTTTTTTTTTTTTTAACTCTGTGGCACCTTCAAATGTCACTACTCTGCTGGCGATGGCGGTCATCTTTTCAAGGCTAGACTTCCCCAAAACACCTGTAAGTTGTGCAGGAGCCATTATTTCCCCTCAATATCTTCCATCCTCCCTTCACTCCACCCCTGGCCAATTGGGGTAGCTAGATATATATTTTTTCCATGATGAATGAATTAAAAATGAGTGACTAAAACTGAGATTACTGCTTGCCAGCCTCCATGCTAAGCACTTTAAAAACAATAACGCCTCTATTACTCACATTAACCTATGAAGGAGAGCTTTTATTATTCCCATTTTACAGATAAAAAAAATTGAGGTCCATTAGGTAACTGGCTTAAAGAACTAGGAAATGGCTGAACCAGAATGAAAACCCAAGTGGCTTGATTCCATGTTCCCAGCCACTACTCAACGATGGCCATGAAAGGGGACTATTTGCTGAGCTCTGTGAAACCTCCTTAGGGTCTGGGTGGCCGTGTTCTTACAACCTAAATTCTGGTTTGAAAGAACTTTGGGTTGTTGCTTCATTTGAAGTTTCTGGAATTACTTCTTAACCTCTAATATAGAGGATAACCAAGCCACCTTGGTCTGAAAGAAGTGCCCTGCTCAGGCACCACGTGCAATGACACGGGCACCCGTCTGTGCCAGCACTGGAGGGGCTGGCAGGGAACACGAGCCCAGCCCCAGGAGGCCAAGTGCAGATGACCCAGAAATGTGCTGTGACTGTGCTTCTCATTGTTCTCTCTCTGTGTTCTCTCCCGTCTCTCCCTCCCTCCCTCGCACCACATGAATAAGGAATTGTCATTTCTCGCCGAAGCAGCTATATTTAACCAGTGGATAAACGTAAGTACCTTTGTTGGAATTGGGGATGTACATAATTTTATAAAGTTGGAATGAATATAATAGAAAACTGAAAATGCAGTTCTTAAGGAAGGAAGCAGTGGCTCTCAAGCCCACCTGCACTTTAGAACCGTGTGGAACACATGTTTAAAATACTCCTACCTGGCTCCCACCGTGAACACTCTGATTTGATTGGCCAGAGGTTTACTCTGGGCATCAGTGTATTATAAAAACTTCCCAGATGACTCTAACATGCAACCAGGGCTGAGAACTTCTGGTCTAGGGTAAGTTGGGGTGGTCAGCTTTTCAACCAATTCGAATATACATGTATAGCTTCATTCATCACAGAGGTCTTTGGTTTTGTTTTTTTTTTTAAGTTAACATAATTCATCATTGTAATTCACCAAGTTAGATTTAGGATTTATAGCTGCAATCCAGGATACTTCATATGTGCTTGGCTGTCAGCCCAACAGGCCCAGAAACACTATCCCTCACCCCTGGAAAGTATCATGACAAAAATCCAATCCACATCCTACCCTGTTGTCTCAATCTCTGTCCTCTTTGATTGAATGGACCAAGGCAGCTGGCCAAGCCAGCCATAGTAACAAATGGTTTATCCCATTTAAATAGATCTGTATCAAAATATGCCATGCCCATGCCAGGATGGCTCCCTGTTGCCATATGGGGCCCCTCTGAACCCCCATCCTTCACGTGCAAGAGACTGAGCACCCCCTCGAGCACGCTGATTTTCGTAAAGACGGACCATGCTTGGTCTCACCCACGTGCAGAAGTTGGCCCAGTGGGGTGCTGGACCTGGCTCATCCCAGCTCCCAAGAGCTGACTGTGCACACTTTTTCCCAACTCCACTCTCATTGTTGTCATGTCGATACCTTGAAACCAGCCCTGGTGAGAGTATTTACACCAGAGAAATCAGTAAATGCTACAAACCAGGACGTTGTTTTTTCACTAAAGATCTGATTGTTAAACATAAACATGCCACAGCTTCTACCCAGAACTGGCTCTCTAGGCAAGAACGAAAAGTAGGTAAAGTTTGAGTTCAGGCCTCTCATCCCTCCCATGCTGAAACTGTTCCTGAACTCTCCCCACCATCCTTACTCCAAAGACATCCAAGAATTTTCAAGAGTCTTTGCAAATACACACACATACACCCACGCTTGCACACATGCACACAGGATCCCATCCAGACTATTTCTCTGGCTCTTCCTTTAGACTAAGGTGTAAAGAACTTATAATGACTCAAAGTGTGACCTCATCGGGAAAATTTGCATTTTGATAAAACTCACACATTTGAATAAAAGGAGTGAGTTTCAAAGAGAATAAGAGACATCAGCCAGTGAGTAGGGTGGATTTGGGAAAAGAAGCCCTGAGACCTTACCAATATCCCTGAAATTAAATCACATGAGAAATCATCCTCTCTGCCAAGCATCTAAGTCAGCCCTACTTGTCCTCTAAGATGAGTCAGATCGCTTTATGCTCCTTCTCTGATCCAGAATGCTTCTCTGCAACCCACACTGTCGGTCGCCTCAAACCTCACAGTCCTCGTGCCTTCCCAACAAGCTACTGAGGACATGGAGCAAAATGAGAAAACCTTTTGGTTGTCACAGAGTAATATTCCAGCCCTGATAAAGTAGGTATTATTTATTTTCTTCTTTATGATATCTGAATGAACATATCTTAGAAGTTCAATGTAGGGAAGCCACATAGTCCTTCAAATTCATAGAACTGAGCAAATTCTAGGATTCCCCTCACCCCCTTCCCCAGAGGAGCAATAGTTAGCAATTACAGACAGCCAACCACTGTTCTACTGCTTTATGTATAACTCAGTTAATCCTCCCAACAACTCTATGAGATAGCTATTATAATTATTCCCATTTTACAGATGTGGAAACAGAGGCACAAAGTGTTTAACTAACTCACTCAAGCAAGGGGAACTTGAATTTTGAATATAGCAGTCTGGCTCCAGACCCTATTCTCTTAACTACTTAATTATACTGCCTCATGTGTTGATATTTACTTAAAGCCCTTTTGGACTGTTATTTTAGATACCACACACTACTAGGCACCTACAAAGTGGCAGATCTGCAGACCCTGTCATCTTCTGACATGCTGGCAACATCTTTGCAAGGCAACTTCCTTCACCTGGCAAAGGTGGATGGGGTAAGAGAGCCCTGTATTTGTCTGTTTGGTTGAAACATGGCACCCTATAGTGTACTTTTTAAAATTTTGTGTATGGGAATTTCCAAACGTGCAAAAGTAGAAAGAATAAAACCCCCATGCGGGCATCACCCAGCTGCAATCACTATCAATATATATGAATACGCACACAGACACACGTGCTCACATAATTTTACAGCAGTGTTCTCTCTGCCCACTGATCAGCCACTGGCTCCTCTTGGCAGACCACAGAATGATCCAGAAGGGTGAAGGATGTGCAATTCCACAACTTTGCTTTTGGTAGTTAATTAAGAGCTGGTTATTTGTAACCTACTAATTGAGTCTTTATAGGTAACTAAAATTGTACATTAAGTTAAGGTCAATCAATAAATATTTGTTGGGCACCCACTATCTTCCAGGCACAGATCTGGGAGCTAGAGATAGAGCAGTGCCCTGGGAATAGCCGAGCCCCATGAGAAACTCACCACCTGACATTTTCTACAGTGTTTCAAGGACTCAGATTCAGAATTCCAAGAGGAAATCTGTCCACCCTGCTGCATGTGGCAGCATTTCAAAGCTTTTTGTGTGAATTGCACAAGAAGAGAATGAAGATTCCACTGGAAAGTGAGAACTGCTACATCACTAGACTGTGGGCCATAGTCAAAAATGCTTAAGAATTACTGACCTAAAACATTTGTACCTGCCTGTTCATCATTGTGAGCACTAGGACAAGATCTGTGCCCACTATTACCTGAATATGTGTAACTCATCAGATAATTTCCCTTAGAAAGCAGAAAACACCTATATATGGTTCCATGGGTTTTTTTCTATATCTTATGATAATTCTGGTGATATTGGAGTTATTTTCCATCTTTTTAATATAAAAATTATATACATTAAAGTGTACAACATGACTTTTGATATACATATACATTATAAAATAATTCCTATAGTCATGCTAATCCATTGTTATTTTAAATCACTGATTTTCTTAGCAAGCATTAATTAAACACCCATGGGGGCAGGCATATCCTATAGACTCAAAGATAAATCAGTCAAAGCCCCTGACCTAGAGGAGCTAACTATTAAGGACACATTTTTAATGAGTTCATTCCTATGTCTGATATAAACATCTCCATTTACCAAAAGAGGTGTGCAAGGTGGCCAGGAGTGTTTTCTTCGGGGTCTCCTTAGGGCCCACTCTAAGGATCTCATTTTAAGTTGATCTAGGAAAACTTTGTCTCTAAATAAGGTCACAATCTGAGGTACTGGGCATGGGACTTCAGCATAGGAATGGTGACAGCAGGGGGACACAATTCAACAACTCAACCCATAACATGATCTATGGCATTTTTCAAACTGCAGGGTCACTTCAATGAGCCTCAAACAGCACTTTTTTATGAAATAGAATAGAGCGTAATGGATGATCAGAGTATCTACCACACAGTAGGGGAAAATACTATCTCATTTCACGTATAGGCACGTGTGTGTGTGTATAAGACATGTAAGGGCAACAATTTAAAGGTATTTCTTGCCTTGGGTCATGACCCAAAAGCATGAAGGTCATGCTGCTCAAAAAGTGGCAAACCCAGAGATAATTGCAACCCCTAGGTGTACTCTCTGGAGAGTCACATCCCCACTGCGTTTTGCATTTACAGAATATCACAATAGAAGGTGCGTCCATCGTGGACGGTGACAACGCAGCCACAAATGGAGTGATACACGTCATCAACAAGGTACGCAATTCCACCCTCCTCCACTTGTGGCATGTCCTCTCCCTTCATTATTTATCCTCCTATACGGTGTCTTTTTTGGAAAAAAAAAAAATATTCAGCCTTATATAAAAGTAACCTGTATTGTGCTTCATTACTTTTATTTTAAAAGCATTTAGAGGCTCTATTCATTCACTGGCTCAGCCTATATTCTGCAACAGGTCGTATAGCAAGTGTGGCCACACATATTAATATTATCTTTCTTCTTTATGGAACCATCTCCAAAGGCACTGAGAAGTCCACACATGCAGACAGACATACACAAGAACTGGAGGAAAGGCACGTGGTTACCCTATAGTTTTCAGTTACTATATTAGGATCTTCATTTAAAATGAAAGTTAGAATTTAGGGTACACTGGGAACTTTTGTAAGGTGGAAGATTGGAAAAAAACAATTAACTAATTGTGTTTTAAGTAAAATTGTTCTCAGTTGGCACTTATATACTCGCTTTTTGATCTTGAGTTACAGAAAAGGTCAACTATTTCTGTTCAGAAAACAGAGGCTATTTATAAAACTCTTGGGTACATTACTTTGCAGAGATCTTGCAATCTTCCTGTATTACCAGGGAACATTAAGAAACACAACATTTTTGAGCAAGTGATTCATTACTTGCTGGGAACTATGACTTCATATAATGCAGAGTAACATTATTTATTGAGGGCATTTTTCTTTTCCAATTACCTCTCCTTGTCTAAACTTTTTGGCAAACACAACCTCATTGGTAGAATGAATGGCACCTCAACCCATCTCTAACACTGAGCATTACAGTCACAGAGGCCAGCTCAAGTGCCACTGCCTCTGCAGGCCTTCCCTGACCCACACAGTCCATACGACTGAGGATGACATAGTGTCCAGATGGTGAGTTCTAGAGTCACGTAGAATCTAGATTCAGGCACCTTGCTAGCACTGTGACCTTGGGCAAGTTACAGAACTTCTCTGAGCCTCACTTTTCTTCCCCCATGAAGATTAAATAACACCCTCTCTCTCAATACCTGTTGCCTAGTGGACCCTCAATAAATGTTGGTTTTATTCCCTTCTTCTTCCTCTGAAACCCCACAGGGTTTCTCTATATAGCACTCACTTGTCATAACTGCATCCTCCTGTACTGGTAGCTGATCCTTGTGGAAGAGGTACTGAACCCCTCCATGATGACACGTCCTGGAAGCAGGGGCTGTGTCTCCCTGTGTCCCTCGTCAGCACAGCCCCTCAGCCTGTGTGCAATAGTAACTGGAAGCTTTGAGGGTCCACTAGGTGCCAGGCACTGTGGCATGCACCACATCATCTCATTTGATTTTTACAGCCACCCTAAGAAAGTAGGTGCTGTATTGTCCTCACTGACACCTGAGACAACTGAGGCTCCTCATGGCTAAGTAACTGGATTGAAGAAGCAGTTATGTGAACATAAAAGATTCATGGATGGGCGTTAATCGATCTGAGTTCTCTGGGCTGCACTGGCTCTCTTAGGAGCTCCTAGTATATCTGTCCATTGGCATCAAGGTCATCTTTGTCAGGGCCACCACGTAGTCTTACAGGTGTGTCCTGCATAAAGACCCCTGGCCAGAGGGTAGAGTGGAACTAAATCCCAGCCCACTTCACTCCCAAGGCTGTGCATCAGTGTTTGGGGTTACAAACTCCTGGAGAATTGAGTGCCTTTTTCTTAATTTGACATGGACATAGGACTATCACGTTCTACCAGACCATTGCTTCATAGCTCTGGAACCTGCTGAATCCCATCTAATCATCTCAAGCCCCTCCTCCCTTATCAGCACCAACAACTCAGAAATGTATCTGTCTTCCTATAATACAGGGTTGGCACACTATTTCTGGAAAGAGCCAGACAGCAAATATGAGCCCTTGCAGGTCATCTGGTCTCCATGGCTGCTATTCAACTCTGCCATCGTAGGGTGAAAACAGCATTAGACAACATGTAAACAAATTTGCATGGCCATGTTCCAATAAAATTTTATTTTTATATATGAGCAGCAGGCTGGATTGGGCCATCCACTGTACTATGCTGTGAATTCTTTGAGAGCAGGACCCAGACTTCAGTCACATTTGTATACTCACTGCCTGGCCTATAGTAGGCACTCAACAAATGTTAGTTGAAGACTGATTGAATCAGAAAAACATTCCAGTGTTGTGTTCTTCAGTCTGAGAAGGTTCTAGGTAGAATGAGAAGATGGAAATAATTATCTTGGCCAGAGGGTTAATCATGCAATACTTGCAAACTCCAATGTCCAAGTAGATCAGATGGACAACAAAGTCAGTGAAGGGAGCCAGGGGAAGGCATTAGGGAGTGACAGGGACACTGGTGAAAGTGGCTGCTGCTACCCTCTGCAGCTGTGTATTGTCTGCAAAAATGCAGACTGATTTGAGGGAATTATTATTATTATTATTATCATTACTTTAGAGACAGGGTCTCACTCTGTCACCCAGGCTGGAGTGCAGTGGTGCAACCACAGCTCACTGCAGCCTCGAGCTCCTGGGCTCAAGAAATCCTCCTGCTTCAACCTCCTGTATAGCTGGGACTATAGGCACATGCTATCACACCTGGCTAATTTTTAATTTTTTTTTTTTTTTTTTGTAGAGACAGTGTCTCACTTTGTTGCCCAGGCTGGTCTCAAACTCCTGGGCTCAAACAATCTTTCTACCTCAGCTTCCCAAAGTGCTGGAATTACAGGCATGAGCCATCACACCTGGCCTAGATTGATGTTTTTAAAAAGAAGTAAGAAATCTAAATTTTTATGAAAAATGTCCTATTTTTATTACACTATATAAGCCAAACGAAACCTTTTTACAAGCCAGATTCAAGCTGCTGGGTTGCAGTAGAGTTAACACTTCAGAGGAAAGAAATGAAGACCCTGAAGAATAAAAATAAAAGAAAAACAACAACCTAAAAAGAATGGATTTTAGCTGCAATCTGCTGCATTTCAGTTAGATTTGCAGGGTCTTCCTAGACAGGTAGGTTAATGAAAGTTGAGCTGGATTTCTCAGGGGAAGGTGTAAAGTGTTTTGTGCAAGATGAAATTTTCTCTAATCAAGGAGGTTTCAGTATGAGACATAAAACTGAATTAATAACATCTCCAAGTCTCCAGGCTTGTCACTCTGTATCCCAGAATATTTTTGAGTAATCTTCAAAATGTTGTCAATGTCAATTCCTTTAACTGCCTGAAGAGGTTAATGGAACTTCCATATGTCCCAGGTAGCGGTTAGTCCTACCAAGATGTGCTAACATAATTTTGGGGTTTTCTTTCCCAGGTGCTGCTCCCCCGAAGAGGTCTAACTGGCTCCTTACCAAACCTGCTCACCCGGCTGGAGCAGATGCCGGACTATTCCATCTTCCGGGGCTACATCATTGCAAGTACCTCATTCCCTGCGTGACTGCCTTGCTCAGATGGTCTAAGAATGGGAATCCCTCATGCACTCTTCTCTCTCTCCATTGTAGCAATATAACCTGGCAAATGCCATCGAGGCAGCCGATGCTTACACAGTGTTTGCTCCAAACAATGATGCCATCGAGAATTACATCAGGGAGAAGAAGGTCGCAACTCTAGTAGGTATCAGGAGCAATAACCAGGGAAGTTATTTTCTGAAAATTCAAACACTCACCATTTTCAATCCAGCAATTATGTGCCCATTTCACTCTTTCATCAAAACCCCCTCGCCCATATTCATGTACTCACTATAGACTCATGGAGAGACGCTCCCGGACACAAACCTCCCTCGTGCCAGAGCTGCCAGATGTTCTGTGCCTACCCCTGGAGTCACACACTTGAGCCAATATACACAGCATGCAGGCATCCCACAAACCTGGAAGGATCCTCCTGGTCCTCCTCCTCCCCTCCCTTGGCCTCTCCCTGGTCCCAGCAGCTGAGATGTCAGCTTCAATCATGCCACTATTTGGCTTAATTTTATTTTATTTTATTTTTTGGTAGTGCTTTTACATTACCTGGCTTAAAACCCTTCTCTCAATCCTGTTTCTTGCGGGGCTAAGTCCAAACCATCTCCCTAGGTACTTAAGACCTCCATAAACTGGCCACAATTTATCTACTAGTCAGTGGTGGCTCCAGAATTTTCATATATAAGGGGCCCAGCCCCAATGGAGAGGATACGTTTGAAGCTGGATTTGCACGGCAAGCACACTGTTTTCACTTATACCTTTATGTAGGGTGGCTGAGATGAAGATGCTAAGGAGACGGGGCTGGTACTGAAAGCCCCTTAAAGTCACCCTTGGGCCCAGTGCTGTCTCCCACCAGTGCTCTGGAGAAACCACGTGGTCTAACCAGAGTGATAGTCTCACAGATCCTAAACATGCAAAGAATGTGGCGCTTTTGCTCCTATCTACACACATGCACACACACCACCCCCTCAAGGCACCACGCCTGCCTCCTTGCACGTATGAGCTCAAGTGTGCAATTCCAGGGTATGCATGAAACATCCAGGGCTCTGGCATGGGGAGGCTTGTGTATGGGAGAGTCTCTGCTGAGTCTATATTAAATATGGGTCTATGAACAAGGAGGCTTTGATGGAAGAGTGAAATGGCCCATGGCTGATGGATGTTGAGCCATGTTGAGTGAATTTTCAGAAAATAAGGATTTTTTCCCTTATTTAATAAGGAAGTAAGGAAGGCTGCCTTTCCTCCTCCAGACCTCCTAAATCCCTCCCATCAGTTCCTCATGCTCAGTCCCACCCCCTCAGGGAAGCTGGCTCTGCCACCCGAGCTGCAGGTACTCTCTGCTGCCTTGGAAACCACCCACACGTGCCCCCTTCAGCTCTTACCCCATATCCCTGCTGTGATGACCCATCTCATGGTGTGAGTCTGAGCTCTCCGACTAGGTTATAAACTCTGAAGGCAGGGACAGAGTCTGGAACTTCTGTAACAGGCATGTTGAACAAACGGGACTCCTGGGATGGAATCGGAATTCGCCTTAACCTCGTCCCTTGTTCCTTTAAACCTCTTCTGTGGGGAGCATTAGTTTCTTGCCCCAGGATGAGACTTGAGGCAGTCCGATAGCCTTTCTGCTTCCCCAAAAAGTCCTATAGTCACCTTAGTCACAACTGCAGGGGAGAGAGAGAGAGAGAGAAGAAAGAGAGAGCCCACTCCATCTGGAGGGGACACAGCTCAAGGTCCTTGAAACTGAAGCTCCTTTTGTGGCCCCGGAGGTGAAAGGCAGGCTGGGGTGTGGGTTCCCTCTCTTCTCAGCAGTTCTGCCCAAAGAGGTCTCTTCTAAATCCACCCCCAGCTTTCACGCCCTGTCTGGGTGTTAGAGTCCTGCAGTGAGTTCCTGACTGTCCCACCTGGAGCCTTTGCAAGTTCTCTGAGGTGATCTGTTTCACAGCTCACTTCGGTATTCAGTATCGATTGTATCTTGATGCCTCGGTCAAAACTGCCACTGCTCCTCTCTGTAACCCACACCACCGCTAGCCTGGGGAGAGGCCTGTCACTGACCGCCTTTCAATTCTGTGTGCGGTGAAGGAGGAGGACATACTCCGCTACCACGTGGTCCTGAGGGAGAAACTCCTGAAGAACGACCTGCACAACGGCATGCACCGTGAGACCATGCTGGGTTTCTCCTACCGCCTGGGCTTCTTTCTCCGCAGTGAGCAGGTGCGGCCCTTTTATGTAATACCCGGGAACAAGTGTCTTAGGGCCTTTCATCCTTCGTCACTTCCACATTGGAATAATCTCACCAGCACTTCCTAAGCCTTATCAACACGTAACAGGTGCCTGTGTTTCATCTAAACCAGGCTGGCAAGCTCCCACTCACCTGCCCCTGTCACCAGCCTTCAAATGTTCTGTGTAGCCTTAGAATTGTGGTGTTTGAATCCCAGCCGTCATAGGCGCCCTTCAGCGCTGGTACAGCAAACCCAACAGGCAGTCCCCAAGTGGTCCCCGGGATGGAGGGGAAGCTGGGAGCTCAACCCAACTCCCAGGAAGTGGAGTCGGCTCCAGGGCATAAGGAGCCTAATGACATATACAGGGTCCCGTGGCCAAATGAATTAAAATTATTATCATTGCACGATCATAGAGATTGTAGTCCTGGGACCAACTGCCCACCACAGTGGTATTCCATTACTGATCTCACACAATACCTAGATATTTTTAAATGTTTATAATTCATAAAAAAAGAATTAGACTAAATATTTAATATATTTCAAATATAAAATTTTATTCAAATATTTCAAATATCAAGAAAAGATCAATCTATAAAAATTCAACAAGAAACTCATGATATAATCCTAATGTAAATTGTCACAAGAAAAATTAATAAAAACAAATTATTATTTGAGACACTAAGTGCTATATTGATTTGAAAGTTTAATTATAGAACTTGTTAAGCAATAGTAATATCTGATCCTTTTTGGAAAGTGTAATCTTAAAAATAATTTCTTCAATGGCATCATCGTTAAATCACAGCTAATTTTTTATGTGAAGTTTTTTTTTTTTAATCTGCTTAGGAGAAAAAAGTTTTTCTGGCTCTTAATTACTTGAGAATAATCTAACTTGAAATATTTTTCTCTGACTCATACAAATAACTCTACCTAGTGTATAATAACTTTGAGGAGACCCTTTTAAATATATTTTCCTATTCCTTCAGGAATGGCAATTGTGTTATTGATGGAGAGTTCTTATTTTTGTTTTTGTTTTCATCTGTCATCTTTCATTTCATCATGTAGAGATAAATATTCCAGTGCAGTTAGTTGAATCAAGTTCAATGCTGCAATGTTCATTTTCCATTTGTTCAGAAATTCTTTGATCTAAAGCAAGAGTTACTCAGACAGTAGAGACTTTGCTTTTATTCATACTAATTTACTTCTCTTACAACAATGGTAGTGTAGAAAAATGCTTTCTAAATGAGTAGATGTGTTCAGGTCAAAATTTAGTGCCATCCATAATTCTCTGGATGCCTCACGATGGAAATAATTCAGACTTCTTTTTTTTTTTCATTTTATACACCAGTAACATTTGAAAAATTTAATTAAAGCTGTCATTTATAATAGCAATAAAAATCGAAGGTACTTAGGAATAAATCTAATAAAAATGTATAAAATCTATATAGATAAACTTGTCTAACTTTACTGAAAGGTCTTAAAGAGGACATAAATAAATGGAGAATACACAATCTTGGAAATGATGCCCATTTTTCTACATTTAAGTGCTAGACTTAAAGCATTTCTAATAAAAATACCAAGATAGTTTTTCATGGA
>CAUYPO010035003.1:0-51840 GCA_963574435.1 Cheirogaleus major | reverse complement strand
ACAGCTTTTATCTCTGCAGTTGCAGTGTGGACGTTCGGCTAATAAGTTACTACGAATCTGTGACCTTTTAACAAGTCCTTAGTAGGAGTTATAGTTATTTTCCTAAAGCTGCCTGTAAAGTAAAACAAGCTTTCAGTGCTTTAAAGCTTTCCTCATCACACAAGAGCAAAACGGATGCGTCGTCAATGCACAGCACACACTACCGTGCGCACTGGGAGTGCCGGCTGTGGGCGAGGCTTCGCGGCCGGTGAGCGCCGTACCGAAGTGGCTAAGGAGCAAGAACTTTTGTGGGTCTTTTTTCATCTCAAAGCCTAAATTAGTACGATCAATTCAGTGCTTAATCTCCCTCACCCATTCTGAGGAATCAGAATATACTCACTGACTCCTTGGCCAACACTCCCTGTGTTTCTTAAAATGAGCATAATTATGAGTTAGTGACCTCAAACTGCAATGCTTTGTTACTCTTTAGTTCGTTTTGCAAATTTTGCAATATTTTTTTTTTACGATGAGCTTTTTAGTTTTTACTTCTCAATCTATGCTCCTTTATAATCTACCATTGATTCTTACAGAATAGAATGTATAAAATAAACATGTTTATTAAAATATAGACAAAACAGAAGTTTTTAGGCACCGAGTAATTCCTTTTATGAAGTAAATATATGACTTATGTGATAGCCATTTGACTGACTTACTTTAATGGGTAGATTTCTGTTTTTAATAATTAAATTTCCAGGTAACAAGGACATGGATATCATTAGTTGTAGGGAAAAAAGAAGCAAATAAATATTCAGCATAACACAAGTAGAATAAAGATGCATTAGTTTTCTGTTGCTAAATAACAAAATCATAATTTATCATAAGTTTAGCATCTTAAAACAACCCTCATTATTAACTCACGGTTCTGTAGGTCAGAAGCACATCATGATGTGACTGGTTTCTCTGCTAATGGCATCACCAGGCTGAAATAAGGATGTCAATCAGGTTGAGCACTTATCTGAAGGCTTTGGGAAAAATTTTTGAATCCAAATTCATTCTTGGTGGCAGAATTCAGTTCCTTGAAGTTGAAGAGCACGTAGTCACCATTCCTTGCTGGTTGCTTGCCAAGGGCCACTCTCAACTCCTATTCCCCCTCATGTAGCACCTTCAATCCTCAAGCCAGTAATGGTGCAGAAAATCCTTCTTTTGCTTTGACTCTCTGAATTCCTCCATCTCTGACCTTGACACCTACATTTAAAGGGTTCATGCAACTGATTAGGCCAGGCCCACCCATATAATCTCCCTATCTTGAGGTCAGTCGGTTTGAGGCATTAATCACATTTTCAAACCCTCTTTACCATAGAAGATAATAGTCTTAGTCAGTTCATGCTGGTAGAACAAAGTGCCAAAGACTGGGTAGCTTATAAATAAAAGAAATTCATTTCTCACAATTCTTCAGCCTGAGATTTCCAAGATCAAAGCACCAGCAAATTGGGGTGTGGTGAAGTCCTGGTTCTCTGTTCATCAGTGGCCTTGTGACCTAGTCACTTCCCAAATTCTCCAGCTCCTAATACATTTGGGGTTAGAATTTCAACATATGAATTTTGGGGGACAAAATATATAGTCTATAGCAGTAGCAAAATCACAAGAATGACATCTTGTTATATTCATAGGTTCCATTTACACAAGAGGAAGAGATTTTACAAGGGTAAGTATCATTTGGGGTCATCTTGGAATTCTGCCTCCCACTCAAGTATTCATAAAACTATTAAATGATGCTTTTATTTTACATAAAATAAATATAGAATATAAATTAAAGTATCATTTAGATTTGGATAAATGACTTTTAGGTAAGCAATTTTTGCCACTGATAATAAAATTTAATGTAAATTGTACTAAACATTTTCATAAAAATATGAGATATTAAGAAGGAAAATGAATAAAACATGACTGTTCTGAAACAAAAAAAAAATGATAACCACACAGACAAGCATCTTTATGAGAAAAGTCCATGGACTGGAAGTCTATGCACTGATTGTCAAAATGAATAAAAAAATGTTTGGAGCCCATGAGCTTATTACTTAATCAAAGTCCATTGTGTCTCAAAAGGTTAAAATTGAATTGTGTTCTAATTAGAATTTTGAGAGTCCTATCCCTTGACAAGATATGAAGACAAAACTTTATTCTAAAAGAAAATGTCTGGAATTGCGATTATATCAAGAGGGGCCTCTGAAAATATTAATAGCTTCAGGGTAAATTGAATGTTCCCACCTGGATTTCCTGCTCTATGACCAGTTGGTGCTTTGCAATGATTAGGGTTAGCCTAGGACAGAACAAAGGAAATTAAACAGATCAGTGTCACAGATTTTTAGTTTCAAGAGGCCAATCTAAGCATTTATAAATCATCGGTGTCTGATTGAACTGCTGTTCTGGGAAACATCTTAGGTCAAAATTGCATAGTGTAGCTCCTATAAATACTCTCAGATCATTTATTTCTTTATAGCTTGTGTACTCATTTCTTACCCTCAAAAGGGGAAACAGCATACCACTACATTGGATGCATTCCTAAGTGGCCGGAAGCTTCAGCTCTGTGCACAGTAACCATTAGAAGCAAGCATCCCCACTAATCACTCAATCTGATTATTAACCTTTAAAAATAAACACAGGTTGGAAAGTTTATTTCCACCTAAGAAAAGGGAAAGGAAATCAATAATGGCTTACATTCTATTTGTGAACTAAAATGTTCAAGCTTCTGAATAAAATGTGTCACAAACAATATGACAATGTAAAAAAAAAAACTTATTGCAAAGACTTGCAAAAAGAACAAGAATTGCTTTTGATGGATTTTGGCATTCCTGATATGACAATAAATAACAGCAAGAACTTGAAACAAAGAATAACAGAGAAAGCAAGAAAATGTTTGCTAAGCCTCTACTGAGTGTAACCATAAACTTTATTAGATGCTTTCACATGATCCCTCATATGATAGAAACCAAAAATGATTAATGCTACTAGTGTGGACTACAGGATCAGTATTAGGCTTAAATTCTTACTCTTCATGTAACAATTTGGGCAAATGAAATAGCCTATATATTTAACTTTTACTTTGTCTGGAAAATAGAAATAGTAATACCAACTTTATATCATTACTATGATAATAAATGAGACAATGCAGACAAAGCACTTAAAACAGCACTCACCTTGTATGTGCAAATCTTTATTCTTCTTGTTATTGTTGTTGTTATCTCATTTTATCTTGAAAATCCTGGAGATCTGGCTTCCTATTCAGTTTGTAGAAACCTGCAGTCATTTTAAGCATATATCACATCCATACTTAAAATGACTGACATCATATTCATGATGTTTACTACATCCAAGAGAGGGCAGACGTTGAAGAACAATTGCCTCAAGAAAAATTGATTTCAAGAAAAGAGAAAAAGTGTCCACTTGCTTGAGGTAAACACAACCAGACATCAAAATTTAAAAAAAAGGATTCAATAGACAAGTTGACAATTTTATGAATGTCAATATAGAATATGAGACAGTTTAAAATTCTGGGGGCTCTAGAAATTAGGGTTATCTATGCATTTCAGAGTCTTTCTCCACAAACCTCACTAAGTAATAACAGAAAAGATTGAGAAAAGCCATGAGAAATTTGTATTGTGGTGCACTCCTGAGGGAGGGTAATAGCAGAGGCCATGTGAGAAGTACAAGAACTTCCACTAGAATCATTTTCTTTTCTTTTCAATTTTTAATTATTATGGATACATAATTGTTATATATATTTATTGGGCACATGTGATGTTTTGATACAAGCATTCAATGTGTAATAATCAAATTAGGGTAATTGGGATATCCATCACCTCAAGCATTTATTATACATTTGTGCTAGTAAAATTCCAATTCCACTCTTTTAGTTATTTTAAAGTATACAATAACTTATCATTGAATATAATTACTCTGTTGGGCTATCAAATATTAGATCTTGTTCATTTTATCTAAATAGTTTTGCACCCATTAACCATCCCACTTTTCCCCCCACTCTCTGCTATCCTTCCCAGCATCTGGTAACCATCATTCTACTCTCTATTTTTCTGATATCAATTGTTTCAAGTTTTAAGCTCTCACATAAGAATAAGAATATGCAAAATTTGTCTTTCTGTGCTTGACTTATTTCACTTAACATAATATTCTCTAGTTCCATCCATGTTGTTGCAAATGATGGGATTTCATTATTTTTAACGGTTGGACAATGTTTCATTGCATATATATACCACATTGTCTTTATTCATTCCGCTGTTGATGGACACTTAAGTTGATTCCAAATCTTAGCTCTTATGAATAGTGTTACAATAAACATGAGGGTGAAGCTATCGTTTTGGTATATGGATTTCCTTTCTTTTAGATATACACCTAGCAGTGAGATTGCTGGGTAATATGGTATCTTGAATTTTAGTTTGTTGAATAATCTCCTTACTGTTCTCCATAATGGTTGTACTAATTTACATTCCCCCTTGAACAGGATACAGAGTTTCCCTTTCTCCATATCCATGCCAGCATTCCTATTGCCTTTTTGATAAAAATCACTTTAACTGGAGTGAGATAATACTCATTGTAGTTTTGATTTGCATTTTTCTGATGACTAATGATGGTGAGCATTTTTTCATACACCTGTTGGTCATTTGTATTTTGTATGTCTTCTGAGAAATGTCTATTCAGATCTTTTGTCAGTTTTTAAATTGGAGTATTTGATTTTTCCTACTAAGTTGCTTGAGCTCATTATATATTCTAGTTATTAATCCCTTGTCAAATGGGTAGTTTGCAAATATTTTCTCCCATTCTGTGGGTCATCCTTTTAATTTGTTGATTGTTTCCTTTCCTGTGCAGAGGTTTTAGCTTGATTTAATTCCATTTGTCCATTTTTATTTTGGTTGCCTGCACTTTTGAGGTATTACTCAAGAAATCATTGCCCATACTGATGCCCTGGAGCTTTTCTCCAATGGTTTCTTTTGGTAGTTTCATGCCTTAGATTTAAGTATTTAATCCACTTTGATTTGATTTTTGTATGTGGCAAGAGATAGGGGACTAGTTTTATTCTTCTGCATATGGATATTCAGTTTTTCCTGCACCATTTATTGAAGGCATTGTTCTTTCCCCAACGTATATTCTTGGCACCTTTGTCAAAAATGAATTCACTATAGATGTGTGAATTAATTTCTGGGTTCTTTCTTCTGTTCCATTGGTCTGTGTGTCTGTTTTTATGCCAGTCCCATGCTGCTTTGGTTACCACAGCTCTGTAGTATAATGTGAAGTCAGGAAATGTGAATCGTCCAGTTTTGTTCTTTTTGTTCAGGATGGCTTTGGTTATTCTGGGTCCTTTTGTGGTTACATATAAATTTTATTAATAGATTATTTTTGCTATATCCTGAAGAATTCATTGGAATTTTAATGGGGATTTCATTGAATCTGTAGATTGCTATGGATAGTATGGACATTTTAACAATGTTGATTCTTCCAATCCATGAGCATGGTATATCTTTCCATTTTTTGTGTCCTCTTCAATTTTTTTCTTCAATGTTTTATAGTTTTCATTGTAGAGATCTTACACTTCTTTCATTAAGTTTATTCCTATGTATTTTATTTTATTTGTAGCACTATCTTTGTTCATTTAAAAAAAGCCTTTATATGTGGGATGAGGGTCAGGTAACCATCGCTGCTGTCCATAGGTGAAAACTTATTATAAATAATTATTAGGACTGGACTTGGACTTGGCATATATGTTAGAACTACCGGAGGGGAATTTTAAAATAACATTACATTAAAAGAAATGAAGAATGCCTTCAATTGCTCCATAGTAAACTTGATATAGCTGAAGAAAGTATCAGTGAGCTTAAAAATAGGCCAAACTGAAATACAAATAACAAAAAAAGAAACAAAAATACCTCAAAACATAGAGGTAAAATTATTTTAACCATTCAAAAATATATATGATTGAAATTTCCCAAAGAGAAGAGAAAGATAGCAATGCAGAAGAAATATTCAAACAAATAATGAAAGATATCCAAAGTTAACAGCAGACATCAAGAAGCTCAGAGGTCACCCAGTAAGATAAGTACTACATGATTACAACAAAAGAAACCATACTAAGAACACCCCATACACATTTTTAAACTGCTGAAAACAAAACAAAAAATATTAAATGCAGCCAGTGAGAGGGAAAACATTACATACAAAGAAACAAGAAAAAGAACTATAGCTGACATTTTCTCAGAAATCGTGTAATAGAGAAGAAGGCAACAGAATAACATCTTTAAAGTGCTGAAAGAAAAGAAACAACACAAAGCTGTCACCATATCATTCTCTGCTAAGCAAAATTATCTTTCAAAAATGAAAGATTTCCTCAACTAAAATATACTCATGGAATTAAACGTGTTAAAGGAGGTTGGACACAGTGGCTGATACCTATCTATAGTCACAGCTTTTTGGGAGGCTAAGGCAGAAGGATTGTGGAGGAATAGCTTGAGGCCAGGAGTTCAAGACTAGCCTGGGTAACATAATGAGACTCCATCTCTACAAAAATAATTTAAAAATTAGCCAGGCATGGTGGCACATGCCTACAGTCCCAGCTACTTGGGAGGCTGAGGTGGGAGGATTGCTTTGCTCAGGAGTTCAAGGCTGTAGTGAGCTATGATAAGGCCACTGCCCTCCAGCCTGGCAGCCCGGATGACAAAGAGAGACTTTGTCTCTTAAAAAATAAGTGTTAAAGAAAGTGCTTCAACTAAAAATAATATAATACACTTCATCATGGAATTATGCAAATAAATAAATAGCATTGGATGTAGAATAAAGGAAAATTCAATTGTGATTTTTTAAAAATTAAAATCTCTAAAACATAACAGTTTAACACAAAAAATATTAGCATTATAGTTCGCATTTTAACTTATGCAAAAGTAAATAGCAAAACAGGATGGAAGGAAGGAATTGGAGTATACTGTTGTAAAATTCTTAACTACATGTGAAGTCATATAATAGTATTCAAAGGGAGACTCTAAGATGTACAGTGTAAACCTCAGGACAATACATTTATGGAAAGATCTATAAAGAATGAGTTGATGATAATGGATAGTAGCTTTATCCTTAGTAAGGTAATACTGGAAACAAAGCTGATATTGTTCAACCAGTGAATGGATAAACAAACATTGTATGGTACCTCCATACAATGGAATATGTGAAATACTGCTCAGCAATAAAAAGAAATGTCAATTGTAGGAGTTAAACTTCGATAAATTTTTTAAGCATTGAAATTCACTCTCTTCAAAAAGCTTTGGATTTCAGAAATGTACCAAAATCAAGAAACTACTCTTAATCTACATTCCCTTTATTGTATTTCTCTCAGAAAAATACAAATTTTTGTTTGGGTGTTAATGTTTTGTTTCCTTTTCTGAACATATTTTTATAGAGTTTGATACATGATTTTGTAGTGA
Source organism: Cheirogaleus major (assembly GCA_963574435.1). Taxonomy (NCBI): domain Eukaryota; kingdom Metazoa; phylum Chordata; class Mammalia; order Primates; family Cheirogaleidae; genus Cheirogaleus; species Cheirogaleus major. The sequence goes on along the minus strand of CAUYPO010035003.1, from coordinate 44,380 downwards.
GTATTTAATATTGTTTTTAAATGTTATAAGTAGGTTGATATACATTTATATTATACTATATACTGTATTTGTAACTAGAGTATAATTTTTTGGAAAAAGAATTTGATCTTTTGTATTATTTTGTATCTCTCCCTGGTCCATTTCTTATTATCATTATAGCTAACATAAAAAGGAGATAGAATAGAGGCCATGAAATCATAATTATGCATTCTTTCTACTAGAAAGAATCTAGTAGATTCTAGTAGAAAGAATCTTTTTAATATAAAAATTAACAGTCTTTAGGATTAATAATTTCTTTAAGAATATAAGTCTCCACAAATCTTTAAGAGTATTTGGAATTGTCAAATAAATAATTATTTTATTTACAGGTGGGAGAATGCAGATTATCCAAATGCTATCAGAAGGATCACTGGAACCTAGGCCCTTTGACTCCTAAATCAATATACTATTTTTCCCAGTACATCTTGCTTTCTCTTATAAGGTAAATTCCACCTGGAGCTGGTCCAAATATGAATAAAAGACTCTAAATTCCAAATTCTGAACTTCCTTGAGAGGTGGCATTCTTTATGAAGATGCATTTTCTTTCATATTTTTAATAAGGCTAATTTTTTCATCATCCCTACAGATTTCTCTGTCTTCCTGAGAATAGAAATGAAATCGCTCTTCTAAAGAACATGTAGTTCCGTCCTCTCACAGTTAAGTATATACGTTTCATAAGAAATCAGGAGTGGGTTAACTATTTTGTACTAACCTATCACCTTGATAATAGTTAGGCATTCATGGAGAGCTATAGTCTATGGAGCGGAATTTCTTCTACTTAAAAGCTGCTTCAATGTAGTTTTCAGTAGCTATACTGGCTTCTGAAGATACTTGAAAGACATCACATATGTTAATTATCGCAATCAAGACTCATAAAGCCTGGAATTTTATAACTTTTCAGAGAGCCCCTGGGAATAGAATATCTTCCAATTCAGTGGACAAGTTAAATCCAATTATGTTTCCTTCCTTCTTTTGGCAGCCTCTCCTTTTGTAGTCTTACAATCTGCGAATGAAGAAAAATGAAAAAAAAAAAAAAAGAAAAGAAAGAAAAGACTCAAACCGTACTATTACCAGAAGAAAAACAATCCAACATTATCATACCATTCATTATAAGCTTTTCTTTTGGCAAAAGTTCCCTGTGTTCATTTCTGAAAAGATAGTAATTTCGGGACTGAAAAGAGAAAACTTGTCAACATTACCAGGATGTGTTATAGATACAGCTATTCACACACAACCAAAACAAAAAGCTACCTCTGAGTTTCGAGCATGGACATGTGCTGCCTCTTAAACTTTTCTCATTTTTAATTAGAAAAAAAGAAAACCCAACAAGGAACTGAGAGACCATACATAAATACAATGGTAGAACCATATATAAAAAAGGAAATTTGACCAACAACTTGCAGCAAACTACCTAGGAAAGCAACTCCTTTGTCTAAAATAAACAACAAAGGAAGTCAGCCTACTACATTATCCTTGTAGGAAGGTAGACAGATATCTCTAGTAACAATTCAGAAAGCTAAACAATAACTTCTGTAACAACTGGCCCCAGATGGCCAGGACCTGATCAATAACCAACAACTTCTCTATTTTTTTTTTTTGTTCCTGCCTCTAACTTAGGAATGACCAGAGAATATCAAATATTCTCTCAACTCACTCCTCATCAACTACATGGGGTGTCCCGGTTCTAGTTAGCTGCCTACAGCTTGCCCAGGCCAACAGTCTCTGATGGAGGGCAGACCCCGATCCCTCCTTTTTCCACTCTAAAGCTTTCCCACACTTTTGCTTGCCTTTGGATCTCTGCCAAAACACAAATGATGGGGACTCACCACCTTACTATAGCAAGCTCTGAATAAATAGCCTTTGCTTTTCACATTTGGTTGGTCTTCATTTATTTCCACAGAGAAAAAAGTCAAAAACAGCAACAAAAAACACTCAATTTCAGAAAGTCTAATGCTTTAGTTTCCTTCTTGGTTCAAAATATCCACTTTCATCAGAAAATATACTTCAACTTTTCAATTTTTTTCTAATATATTTCTGGAGGAAATTGTTTTGTGGTATTTTTGCAGTTTATCTAAATAATAAATGCTGTATCTACATGTTTCTTAATGTTCTGATTCTGTATACATTTTTGTATACACTTTGCATGCAAAAGTGCATACAGAATCCATATTTTAATATTTTTCACTAAATTTTTAAGATAATTATCAGTAAATACATGTGTATATATGTGTGTATACATACATGTATATAAAATTTTAGTATATTGAATTAAATATATATAATTTAATGGAACACAATATTTATTTATTACTACACATTGAAATTGTATCTACTATGTGCTTATTACATAAGCAATTATATAACCAATAGCTGTTAATATACATTTTTAAAAATGTGTATGGAATTTTCTTTAGAGTAATTAGGAATTTACAATTGATTATGAATTATTATATGTATTAATAGTATCATCAAATTTTTTAACACTGGCTTTTATTTTATTCATATTTTGATAAGGGATAAAGAAAATCAAATTTCCTATACATTTCTGCTTGATGAGCTATATCTTTCTTACTGATCATTAGATAATCTATTTAGAATTGTTTGTTTTTATAGTTTATATTTAATAACATCTGACAGATTTATAATAGAGATTTTTCATTAATTTATCCCATAATAATCAAATGGCATTACTTAAACAATACATGAAGTCAGAAGCAGGCAAAGAGAATGTAGAGCCGCTCAATCCAAATGTTATAGATTCTTATTCTATGTATCAACAAGCTTTGCACAGTTACTTCTTTTACAGGGCTTTTTTGTTGTTGTTGTTACCTTCTTGTATAATCTCTATTGTTATTCTACCTGATATTTATCTTTTAGTTTAGATCAAATAGATGTGAGCATCTCAGTGTCAGGAAACTTGTTATGGTCTTTATATGTACTCATATTTTATTTTGCAAAGCATATTAATATTATTTAACAGAACAGATAATAGTTTCAAATTATACAAGAGTTAAACCATATCACTACAGCTTACAATGACTTAATGTGACACTAGACAAGGTTTTTAACCTGTATAAGCTTCAGTTTTCTCTAGAGATGATAATAGTATCTATTTCATAGTATAAATCTGAGTATTAAATTGAGCAATCTTTATAACATGCTTAGACTGCAATTTTGCTTGAACTTCTCAATAAATACTAGCTATTACCTAACAGTGCTTTGTTAAATGAATGACTTTCACTATCATTGGACCACAAGAATGGCTTTCCACTATGTCTCTTTATGCTTTTTACCACATGATTTCTATAAGGAGGCATAACATATTTTCTTTCCTAAATAGAAAACTCAGCCCATGAGGAAAATGTCACTAGAGTAGTATCTAGCCACGTTTAGCTAGAATTCCAGTGCAAGAGGTAAAGTCATTTATTCCCTTCCTAAACATATTCTACTTACTTCATTGATTTCCTCAGTGTACAAACTCTCTGAGGCCTTATATTCAAAGTCTGAAGACATTTGAGATCTTTATAAAGGCCCCTTTCTCTTCCTAGACATCTTATTTCACACTCTTCTTGAAATGACCGTGGTGTTCTAAACCTTAGTGTTTCAGATAAAATGATCTTCTCCTCAGTGATTGCGTTAAGAGGAGTAGCGTCCACCTCCACTTCCATTTCTCCTCCATTACTTCTGCGGTACCGCTCAGTTTTCTTTACTGGAATTATCACACATTGCCATTATTTTGCTTATTCAGTTCCCTTCTTTTTTATTGCTTGTTGTTATTGCTGTTTTGTTTACCTGATTCCTTCCATAGGCTGTATGATCTATGAAGGATGAGATTTTATTTGTCTTGTTTCCTGCTAAGCATAATGCCTAGGACATAAGACGTGTACCAAGAATATGTTGAAAGACCATATGCTGGGAAATCTAGAGCTTGTTTGTTTTAATTTCACTCCTAAATTTAGAACAGCAAAGAGAAATGAAAAGCATTGAGGTTAGGGAAGAGTAAAGGAATAAGGGATATAAAAATTTCCTTCTTCTATGAAAATGTAATTATTTAAGCAACTTTCAGTAACAATCTAAATATTATATACAGATACAGAAAATGATACTATAGGGTCACAGAAAACAATACCTCAAAATATGGCACTTTAGTGTGCTGAGTGCTTTAAATTAAAAAAAGAAAATTTGAAAGGACTCAGAAATAAGCCTCAAAAAAAGATCTCTCTCTGACCGTCCTTCTGCCATGCTGTCTCTTTGATCCTCTTTCTTTCCTGAACTCCACTGGGAGGGCCTCTCTAAAATTTCCTTATGTAACTAAGAAAACTTATTTCTGCAAGAAATGCAATTGTCTTCAGACTCTTTTCCTAGTAAACTCATCAAATAATCAGGAAAGATTAACAACCAGAGAAGAAAAGAGACTTGGAGTCACTACACTGAAACAGACTTTTCATCTAGATTTCAGAGCGCAGCTCCTAGAGAGACTTTATCTGCATAATATGACAACTTCTGTTCACAGCAAAGTCCTGCCCTTCACCTGCCAGCCACTCCCTCAGAGGTCACAGGAACTTTGTCTCAGGCCATTGTTCTTTGGGCCCATTCGTTCTCCTTAGCAATCATTTACTTGTGCAACCTCCATCACTCCTTCCCCTGTGAAGTAGGCACAGCAATCTGGATCTCACCTTGTTATTGGGACATCACTCATAACCATTCTCCTATGATTCCACCATGTGTGTGCATGTTAAATTCTGTATGACTTTTTCTCCTATTGATCTGTCTTTTGTCAGTTCATTTTCAATTAACTTTTAGAAACCAAAGAAGAAGCTTTTCCTCTTTGATCCTATAATGTCCTGTGGGAATATTTATGTTATTTCAATGTTATTTAATGTTATAAGGCATCTATTAATATCATGTAATAACTATCTGTAACAACAAATGAAATGCACGAATTATTTGGAAATCGCCTAAGGATTACAGCTATTCAGAGGAATATTTGGTGTCCAGGAATGTAAACATTTTCTCTTCTGCAACTAAAAACTATTTTATTGAATAGAAACCCTATTGGACTAACTGAACTAGAATGAGATTCTCACAATATTTGGTACAATTAATGTGACACATTTTCTGTTTGGTATTTTAGTTATTTTTTTACTATTTATATGCTATGTGCTTGCTATGAGACTGTAAAATCCCATAAGACAGGGGTAATTTATTACTTATTTGGCATACCTTATAATGAATTGAGTATTACTTTTATTACAAGAAATGCTGACTAAATGAAATCTATATATGATTAAGCTTAGTAAGTATAGTATGCTTAGTATACTTTTTACATAGTATGCTTTTACATAGTATGCTTTTTACACTGTTACCACTTAAAGTCACAGTTTTATCTTTCTTCAAAATCCTAATCATTTAGTGAGGCTTATATTTATAGATAGTTGCCATAGTAAGCACAAAATAAAATTATATTGAAAGATCTGACCTAATTTAAATTAGTTTGGGTTCCCTATCCAGAGAAACTGTGGGACAATAAATATGTAATTTAAGTTGCTAAATTTAAAAGTAATTTGTTATGCAGCAATATAAATGTACTACAGCCATGCATCAAAATTATTCATCTACTCATTCAAAAATACATTAATCACACAAGTTACTATGATAGACTAACAATAAATAAGCAAAGGGTAACAAAATATAAGATGTGGTAGTTATGACCTCTGCTCACATTTCAAACTCTAATAGATAGATAAAACATGAGAACACGTAAGTATTAATGATGAAAAGAGGGAAATATCTTAAAACACTGAAATTCAGGACTATGAGAGTACTGTACTTCACTTAGGATAATGATCTCCAGTTCCATCCAAATTGTTTCAAAAGGCATTAATTCATCATTCATCATGGTTAAGTAATATACTATATAGCATAGTTTGTTAATACACTCAGGAATTGATGGAAACTTGAGTTGATTTCACATCTTTGCAATTTTGAATTGTGCTGCAATAAACATTCATATGTTGGTGTCTTTTTGATAAAATGATGTCTTTCCTTTTTGAGTAAATACCCAGTTGTGGGATTGCTAGATCAAATTATATGTATACTTTTTTCTTTGAGGAATCTCCACACTGTTTTCCAAGAGGTTACACTAATTTGCAGTCCTAGCAACAGTGTATAAGCATTCCTTTCACTTTGTATTCATACCAGCACCTATTGTTTTTATCTGAATCCTATAAATTTTTTTGTTAGCTTGTGTCCCCTTGGTTGTTTGAGGAATCTTTTGATTTCCATTGTAATTTCATTATTGACCCAATAATCATTAAGCAATAGGTTGTTTAAATTGCATGACCATGTGCAGAACTGGTGTTTCCCTTGGAGTTGATTTTATTCCACTGTGCTCTGAGAAGATACGCGATATAATTTCTATTTTTAAAATTTGTTTAGAGATGTTTTCTGGCCTAAGATGTAATCAATCTTGGAGAATATTCCATGTGATGAGAAGAGGGTATGTTCAGCAGTTTTGGGGTAAAATATTATGTTAATGCTTGTTAGGACCATTTGTACTAGGATCTCATTTAAGTCTAGTGTGCCTTTATTTATTTTCTGTTTGAATGATCTGTCCACTTCTGTGACTGGAGTGTTGATGTTCCATACAATTATGATGCTGCTCTTTCTCTCTTTGCTTGGATCTAGTAGGTTTGATTTATGAACCTGGGTGCTTCTGTGTTAGGTGCACAGATGTTTAGGATTGTTATGTCTTCTTGTAGAATTGTTCTTTTTACCATTATATAATGGCCATCTTTGTCTTTCTTTACTGTTGCTGATTCAAAGTCAATTTTATCTTACATAAAAATGGCTACACCAGCTTTTTTGGTTTTCATTTGCATGGAATTTTTTTTCCATCCTTTCTTCTTTAGTCTGAATGAGATCCTGTGGGTTAGATGTGTTTCCTGGAGACGGCAAATACTTGGGTTATATTTTTTTCATCCATTCAGCCAGACTATGTCTCTTGAGTGGGGCATCTAGACCATTCATGTTGATTGATAGAATTAACATATGGGGTGATGTTTTGTTTATCCTGTTGGGTAGTACCCTGTTGCTTTGTTTCATTGAGCTCCCTTACAATCTATATTTGGAATTCTTTATCTGTCATTTCAATATTTCCATTTTGGTCGGTATGCATTGCTAGAAAGCTGGTGTTCCCTTTTGGGGGTGTTCTTTTGCTCTAACTTTTCATCCTTCCCGAGTTCTTTAACTAATTTCTTCTCATCTGGAGTAGCTGTCACTTCTTATTTTTGGATTTTCTTTTGTTTAGATAGAATTTTTTTTTCCCTCTCACTTGTGAGGGTGTATCCATATCCATGTAGGGAAGGAGCCTTTGTTTTTGCTTGTGGGTGCTTTGATGATTATCTAGATTCTGGATGAATGCCTTGGCTATATTAATAGATACCATTATCATGGTGGTACAAGAAGTCTAGTACAAGGTAGGTTGTTGCAGTGGTGAGCAATACGTGTGGGCAGATTCCCTGTCTCTCTTTGCTGAGAGAGCATGGAGGTCTTTGAAATCTTTTCTCTTTCCCTAGCCTTATGGTCTTGTTAACAGTGTGAATTGTATTGGCATGCACAGTTTAATCTCTGAGACAGTAGATGGTAATTGTGGATAAGAATCAACCACACCCTGTATGATTGGGTCAGTTAGTGCTATAAAAGGCTTTGCAAATTAACCTACCTGTCAGTACATGGTGCTTGCTGGGAGGAACAAGCTGCAGTGTTATTTTTGGGACCTGTGATGGGCTCTACCCCCTCAGGAGAAACACTTGAATGCCCCATGAGATGGGTGGTGCCCTGGAACTTCCAGGTTAATCCTTATTCTCTACAACAGCAGAGGCAGGTGGGGGAATAGGACTGGGTGGGGCTGGTTGTGTGAGCCTGCCTTGAGGCTTCACAGAAGCTGGTAAGTTAGCTGTTTCCATAAGGGTCAAATGTCCACTCTCAGGCTTCGGGGGAAAGCACTAGGGAGGGGCTGAATTGGCCCCACCCAGCCATAATGTCTGCTTGCTGGGGGCAGGACTAGCTGACATTCACAATCTGATGATCAGTATTGGTTTTTGCTCTTCTTCCCCCAACCTGTCTCCCTCCAGAGTCTGCCAGGATTCAGGAGCTTAAACTAGCTGAGCTCTCCCAGGATGGTCTGGTGAGGTGGGAGCTTTCCTGTCCAGGATCCTGCCCCGGGCTGAGAAGTTGTCCTTCCTGTGGGAAGAGTAGTGACCTGCAAGTGTGATGCAACTGGGACCCACTATATTCTCTTTTCAGTTCTGCCCATGTGGGCTCCCTCACATCCTGAGATTAATTCACAAATATCCCCTCCATGCACCCAAGGAACATGACTGAGTCCTGGGGGTATGGGATCTTGCCTTCCAGCCTTTCCCTTCATCCCCAAAGATCAATCATTGAACATGCCAGGGAGAAGTGTGCTGGTCCTAAGTTGCCTATGGGGTGCTCAAGCAGGTTGATGTTCCTCCACTTCAGGTTGTTCCCTGCTTTGGTGGACTAGCCAGGTAAGCAGCACCAGGAAGAGCCAGTGAGCAGAGAGCTTACAGTCTAGGCATCCCTTAGTCTGCTAGAGCTCGTTAAGAAGAAATGTTTGAGCCCCACTCTCTGTGGAATCTGTGCTGTGGTGGATACACTAACATAAGGGAAGGGGAGAAAAACAGTCTGAATGGAGGAAAACTAGCACTCTGGTCATCTCTGTTCCTCTCTCCAGAAGACAACCCACTTGGAATGTCCAGACTCTGGGGTCATGCAGATTCCCCAGGACCCATCGACCACCTGTGGCTCCTGCAGCCTGGTCTATAGTTGGAGATATTTTTGTGGGAATGAGCAAGATGAAAACTGAGGGGCTGCAGTCCCCTGGGAAGGACAAAGGCACACAGTGGGTAGAGAAGCAATGTGACACCTGCCATCTTGGCTCAGGACTGTGGTAATGGGAAGTTCCCCAAGTGGGCTGGCAGCCTGGTGCTTTGTCCTCAAGAACCTCCCCGTTACTAGCAGCAGGTTTTGGGCTCATGTGGCTGGAAATGCTCTCTAGCACTTGTGAGCCTGCTGACTGCCAGAGATGTGAGGTGGGAGAAACAAACCACTCCATCTATCCTTTTTGCTGGACTCCAAGCCTCTCAGGGGTTGATTGCTGCTGATATCTTGCTCCTTATTCTGCTGTGTAATATCTTCTGTGGAATTTCTTGTAGGTTCTGGCACTTTTCCCTCAGAATTGCACCTATGTTTGTTTTTATTTCTCTTTCATCGAAAACTTTTCCTTCTTTATGAGGTGATTTGGCAGCTTGTGTCTCTGGTCACCCATCCTGTCTCAATGCCCTTCAGTGTTAATTCTTATTTAAAATTTAGGTAGAATTCTCAGGTGAAACCATGTGAACATAGAGATTTTTTGTCAGATTTTTAATTACAAATGAAATATTTTTGGTTGTTATGGAACCTATCCACATTGTCTATTTCATCTTTGCTTAGTTTTGGTAGTTTATAGTTTTTTAGGAATTAATTCATTCATTTTAAGTTGTTGAATTTATGAGTGTCAGATTAGTTAGAATATTCTTTTATTATGTTCCTAATGGCTACAAGATCTGCAGTGATGTCTCCCGTTTAATTTCTGGTAATGATGCTTTCTTCTTTTTTCATGTTTGTCAATTTTGCAAGAGGTTTATCAATTTTATTAATTTTTAAAAGAACCAGATTTCTTTCATTGATTATCTATACAGTCCTCCCTTGGCATCCACGAAAATTGATTCCAGAACACCAGTACCTTTGGTGAAGGATACTAAAATCTGCAGATGCTTAGGTCACTTATATAAATGCCATAGTATTTGCCTACATCTTATGCACATCTTCCCATGTACTTTAAGTCATATCTGGATTATTTATAATAGCTAATACAATGGGAATGATATGTAAATAGTGGTTATATTGTATTTCTCTTTACATTTTTTACTGTTATATTGTCATTTTAAATTTTTTCTCATATATTTTCAGTTTGAGGTTGGTCAAATTGCAGTCTGTTGAATCCATGTATGCAGAACCTTCAGATGCAGAGGGCAACTGTACTGCTTTCCTATTTTCAACTGTACTGATCTCTTCTCCTATCTCTATTATCACCTTCCTCCTGCCAGCTTTGGTTTGGTTTTGATCTTCTTTTTCTATTTTTTTGAGGTAAGGTATTAGATTTTTATATTTCAGATCTTTCTTTCTAATATGAGGAATAAATGATATAATTTCCCTCTCAGCCCTGCTTTAGCTGTGTCCCACATATTTTGATAGATCTTTATTTTTATTCAACATGATATGATTTATTATTTCCTTTGACCATTCATTTTTTCACCCAAGGATTATTTACCAGTGTGTTGTCTAATTTTGTTTGAAGAATGTCGTATTGTCAATTCTCTAGTTTGTCATGATTTTTATCTAGTTTGTCTATCTATCTATCTTGACTATCTATCTCTAGTTTGTCATCATTTTTATCATGATTAGAGGACACAATTTGTATGATTTCAATTCTTTGAAGTTTATTGGGGTTTGCTTTATGGTAATTTTGTTTTGCAGTTTTTAAGCTAAATTTTTCTTCCACTGTTTTCTGATGTTGCATCATTATAGTTTTCAACATTTTAAAAGAACAGGGGAAAATACAAGAAAACTGAGGAATGATTTTTTAATGAGAAAAGGATTAAAAAAGAGGACTTAACAAGTAAGGATTTTTTGTTCAAAAATGTTAATCATTAATTTTTGAATTGTTAGAAAATAATCTTTTCTACCAATAAAATGTAGTTTCTTGTGTCTTGTTTTTCTCTTTTTAATTATAAAACATTCATAACATAAAAGTTAAAATTTTAACCATTTTTAAGTGTACAGTTCAATAACATTAAGTGCATTCACATTGTTGTTATTATCACACTTATTTAAAGAATAATAAATTTGGGGAAGAAAAGATTGCACTTGAACTCAAACAAGCTTTCCCATAAACTGTATTCTGTAAATTAGAAATCTTATCTTGCTTCAGCATGGAAAATGGTACTTGACTGCATGAGAGATTTTTAATTGAATGGATAAAGACATTATTTCATTTTTTGAAATCATTATCATAAAGGTCTTTGATGAGATTATTTCAGTTTAAAGAAAATGTTGTAATAATGTAAATTCCTTTGTCATTTTTAATTGTGTAATAGGTGTGGTCTTTCATATCAATTTTGAAACTTATTTTAATTACACATTTTACCCATTAACTTCATTTATTTTGAAAGAATGTTTTGTCACATAACCTTGCTTCAAACAGTCACTGTCAGCAGTAAAATGATCAAGGAATCTAGGATAGCGGTCCTCCATTGTCATCATACTGATTTGAATTGCTCATTTATCTTGTCAGTTTTCTAAATGGAATTAACATCATTTTCTTAATCAATTACTGTACCTTTCTTTTATTTTTTGTTCTAACCTCCTCCCCAGTTAGTATTAGTACTAGGAGCTAGTATTTAATACTTTCTATAAGTAGATAAAGAGCAAGTCATGATTTCATACTTCTTCTTATTTTATTATGTCTCATTTTGTTTCTGTCAGATACTTAAAACTTTACCTAGACATAAACACTGAAAGAAAAATTGAGACAGTTGTATGAATAATTTAAAAATATACATATACATACCCACAAATTTAGAGATGAAACTAATATCACGTATATGTTGTTGGAGGTGGGTAAAGTCTAAACTTCTTGAGTACTTCCAACTGTCAAGGTTTATCCTCATTCAAAAATCTTCACAACAATCTTTATGAACTAGATATTATCTTTTCTATTTTGTGAATGCATAAACAAGGTTCACAAAAGTAAAATAAATTGTCAAATGCCCTTTAGTTGTGAGAGGAACAGTTAGTACTTAATTCATGTTTATCTCATTATGTTGTCCAGTCTCTGCAAAACAATCCACGTCTATAACATACAGTAAAATAATAGCAAAATTATCTGAAAAAGGAAAGCTTGTTCAATTGTATAATTTATATCATATGTAACAAAGTGGTTTAGTTGCTCTAGAGAAGTACATATAGCAAAACCAAATTTCTTCCCCCAAATTGACTCCCTCTCTTTTGTGTTCATGACTGCACACTCTCTCTCTCTCACAGGCAAGCACAAACACACACACACACACCTGCATGTGCTTGCACGCACACCTTTTTATATGGAACAACATGCTTTATTAGCATTTTTTTGTAGAGAATTAGTTTGTGCTTTTCCTAATGTGCTTGTTTTCTTCATATAAGTATATTCATTATTTGCAAATAGATGAAAAGACAGTTTCTTGCCCCTTCTCCCTGTGGCTACAAGTTGTCAGGTGTTTTATGTTGTTGCTGTTGTTGTGGGATTTTTTTGTTGTTGTTGTTTGTTTGTTTGTGTATGTGAACTTTCCTTCATTACAGAGTTAAGGAACCATGCTTTATGTTAATGAAGTAGAAAGAGGGATTGGTAGGCAGAGATGTCCACTCAAAACAAAAACTCTTTCTGATCTTTTTGTTTGAAAGTTTCTCAGGTCCTTGGATAGATAAGGCAAGAGAAGTAAAGTGGATTATAAATTAAAGATGTGGGGTCTTGACCCCAGGAACTGGTAGATTTCTCAGAGACCAGACAAGAGGGCAGTTGGATAACTTGAGTGGTAGAAACATGAACTGTGCTTGAATGAAGTACTCTGAGAGATGGCAAAATCTGCTTCTTAAGTGATTGTCTCTAATATAATCTTTGGCTCTGGAAAATGTGTAAAAGTCCTGATTGCTGAATTTGGCTCCCAAATTTGAATGGGCCACATGGAATGAACATTTAGTAAGATGATCAGTACTTGCAATAAAGTTCAAAACCCTGGATTCCTTCCAGGTTTTCTTTACCATTTTGGGCTCATGACCTGGTACAACTGAAGTGAGAGAGAGAAAACATTCAGCAAAGCTCAGATTAAAGTTCTTGCCAACCTTAGAAAGTGGATTCCTTTAAAAGAATTTAATTTCCATTAAAAAAAATAAATATCACATTTATCATACCATTTATATATTCTTATAATGAAAAAGATTAGGCATCAAATAGCACAAAATGTATTGAATTATTTCCTATAAAAACATGTAGGGTGACAAAATTAAAAGGGCAACTACAATGATCAAAATTGAAATACAGTTACTATTCAAAGTAGAAACTGAAAGTCAATTTCAATTACTTTAAAAACAAATTCCATTCACTTATTTAAGCTTGAAAAGGCAAAAACTCTGGGGCAGTCACAAGTGTGACAGTTAGCCCCGCGAGCCAGAGAGATATGCTGAAAGTCTTATTATATGTATTCTACCAAGTACCGTTATGTAAAAGAAAACAAGTGATCTTGCCTTTATGAACTGAGGTCCCACATGACCTTTTTGCACATGACAGTGTTGTCAGTTCCATATAAGATCATTTCCTAAGATAAAATGTACATTCCCCCCAAGGTAAATATGCTCTTTCCCATTTCACAGAAAGAGGCAGCCACTATTAAATGAAGCTCCTACTTTTCCACTACAGTTGTTAATTCAAATGTCCACTGTTATTAGTCCAACTACCCCAACATTACTTTAAACATGACTCAATGTTCATTGTATCTGTTCCATTACAGTTGCCACCTTTAATTTGCTAACGCTGTATTTAACTTCTTTTTCTAGATTTTCACTTGCTAATAAAACAATACTTCTAGTTTGTCTCTACTTCCCTAATTTTAACATCTGCTTTAGCAGATTTCATCTGGCAAGCAGTAAGTACAGTTTTCTATAAGGTTAATTCTGGTCCAAATAGTAATCGCTTACATGTGCATGTCATACTCTCTCTGAGTTGCTCACAATTTCATCAGATTTATTTCCATGTTGGCACGTAACTGAAGAAAAGGTATATCTATTTGTGGATTCTTTTTTCTCTATATATTAATTGATTCTGAGTATTTCAGTTGTATTTGGTATTTTTGGATAGTTTTATGTAATTTATTATTGAATTAAATAACCTTTTAACTGTAAAAGTAAACACTGTCCTACCCTGTAAATTAGGATGTATAATATGAGAAAAGAAAATTATTATTTATCATTTATGCTATTATGTAGTGAGTATGTGTGATAATAGCCAAATGTATGATAGGACTGTTTGACGAAATGAAGGAAGATGTGGTACATTAATTAAAATGATGGAGGTTGAGGTTTGTTATAGCAATGAACAGAGTTTCATCGAATCTGTACCCTTCTCATTAGCTCCTCAACAGGAGGCTGTTCTCTTTCTCTAAAAGACAGGAAGAGGAATTCTTATCCCTTCCATACACCCACTGCCTTTATATCACAAGTCAGAATACTAACGTGTTTAAAGAACAGAAAAACCCAGAGGATTGGCGTCGGAAGTGAACATGTACCACATATTCTGGTTAGTGTGTCAGGAAAAAAAAAAAAAAAAAGAGAGAAGTGTTTCTTAAGTTGTAGGAATGTGGGGTCACAAATAACCATAGCTATGGAAATATAGCTAACTGAAATTTGAGCACTTAAAATAAAAACAATGAGTTATTGTGGCACAGATACTAAGAATACTTTGCAATTAGTATAATCGCTCTGACACAACAAAGTGAAGATCAGCACAGAATGAGAGTAATATAAGAAACTGAAGAAATCAGTCAACCAGGTAGGAAATAGATAGAGGTTGCACATCGTGTCTGGGTGGCACTGAAGAGGAGTTGATGGTTTTAGTACCTGAACTCTGCTTTTCCCTATTTTTATAGATGAAAGATACTGTGCATAGATATAATCTATTACTTCTTCTAGAAATTTCCTTTCACTTTTATTCCAACTTTCTGCCTTCATGGAGTACATTGATATAAATCTTAAAATTCACCTCAGATAGACTAGGATAACAAAATCATTATCACATCATTCTAAATGAGAGAGCATGAGAGGCACCAGGCATAAATTAAATTAAACTTTTCCTGATAGTCTATTCACCAATACTAAAAACTCCTATGCCTGTTTTTTGTTTTTTCCCCATGTTCTTCTTAACCAAGACAAAACAAACAAACAAAAAAAACTTGGAAAGATTTATTGCCCATTTATCTTTGGAAAGAGTCCAAGGTTAGTTTTTGCTCCCTGTCTTAGAGAAAGGAGCATAACTGTAAGTTTCTTAATTATGTGAGGTGTCACAAGTAAAAAGGTAGCAGCACTAGCTCAGCGCCCTGTGGGAACATCAGCATCTGTGAGAGTTTGCACAATTCTTGAATTAGTAAGTTTCTCAAAGGGTATGTGGGGGTGGGGGGAACTAGGTTTTTATTCTATTTCAGATCTGAGAGAACGTTTCAAATCTACCTGTGGCATTCTGAAAATGCCTTACCAATCACCTAAGCATTGTTGTGCAATTTTAAGATGTGCTGAAAGAATGTTGACAAGATAGATTTTAGACAAGTAGATTTGACAACGGAATCCAAAGTAGAGGAATACAAATCTTTTGTTGTTGTTGTTGTTCACAATACCATAATTTTTATGGATGCTTATAAAAGGATATTTGTGGTTAACTACACATATGACATTTGAAAATATACCTTGGAAGGTGCAGGTATTTTTTAAAATAACTTTTTAATAACAAAAAAAAGAGCAAATATATTTCATGTTCCATTCTTATAAATGATTAATATGTTACTATGTAGAGTTACTGAAGGGCAAGGACATAGAAATTTGGATAAGCCCATCTTCAGTTCAAAAAAAAAAAAAAGAAAGAAAAAGAAACATAATATGAACACACTTTTAAGCACTTGTCTTTCCATTTATTATCAAACTGCAGCAAATACAGAATTCTACTTTAAACTTAAGTAATACCTGGGAAGAAAAGTAAGTACATCTAGCATACTTTTATATAGAGATTACATATATACATATCTTTGGGTTTGCTTTTATGGGGATGGGAGAAAGTAGAACATGTTTACAAGCTTGGAAAGGTGAGAATAAAGAGGCATGAAAATTGTGTAGAGTTAGGTGAAACCTGATGGATCATGGACTCAGAGGAAGTGAAAAGAAAAGGTATGTCAATTAGAAGTGTTTTTTTGCTACACAAAATAGATAACATGTCTGCAGTGGGTTAAGCAAATAGAGATTTATTTTTCTTATATAGCAAGAATTCTTGAAGTAGGAGATTATACCCTCTGTTCAGTGGCTCAGTAATAGGAGGACCAAAGTCTTTCCCATATGACAAGAAAGGCTGTGGAATCCTAGCCATTATGTTGATAGTGAAGGAAGGAAGAAGGAGACAGCCATATCTGCACCCCTGCCCTTTGATTCACGAATACAAAGTAGACTTCAAATTAAGTGAAATTAATCAGACTGGCATCTACAGGGACACCATGGTCATTATCCTGGGCTTGCCACAAAATTAAAGCTAGGTTAGCATAAAGGAAGGAGGGAAGAATAATGGTTAGAAAAATAACTGAATCTCTAATTAGCTGTAGTAAGGTGGAATAAATGTGGAAATGAGTAGACTGGAGTAATTGGTGGGAACCTTTTCCTCCAAAATAGGAAGGAAGTGGAAATGGTAGATGCAAATGATGATCTATTTATTGGTTAAGGGATGGGTTTTGAGATATGGATAAAGAAAAATCAGGAAAAAAAGGTTTGTGTTTGAGAGAAATGTGCACAACTTAATTCTTAATGTTATCCTGAGATCATTCAGTTCAGGGCCATTAGATTTTCTTTGGTAATTGCACACACATCAAATCTGACAACTTTTTGTCCCGCTGTCAGCTCTACAAACTCCTTTTCATCCATGTGAAAGAACAAAGAATTCCTTCATTCTGTAAACATTTCCCTGAAAATGATATGATATTGATTTTCTGCAAATGTTATGATTTCAGTGCAGGATTTCTTAAACTCAGCACTATCAATATTTTGGTTGAATAACTCTTTGTTGTGGGGCCTGTTCTGTACGTTGTAGAAAGTTTCACACCCTTCCTGGCCTCTAGCAGCATCGTTGGCCTACACCCACTGGATGGCAGCAACAACTTCCACTCCCCAGTTGTGACCATGGAAATGTCTCCAGACAATTGCCAAATTTCCTCTGGAAGGCAAAATGCTTTATGCTGAGAAAACACACACACACACATACACATACACACACACACATACACACATATACACGCAAGTGTTCTGGGCCAGCAGCGAATGAATCACTTGAATGCTTGATATAATTTGAGATTCTAGGGCTCCACTCTGATTCACTGCAGCAGAATATGAATTTCAACAAGGTGCCCAAGAAATTTGTATACACATTACAGTTTCATAAACACTCATCTATCATGTGCCAATAGACCTTTTACTGTTCTTCTTCCATCCAATTTCCAACTTCTCTAGCCCATTTGACAGATTGCTATCAGATTAATCCACAAGTAACTCCTCAGTGCCTTCAGAATAAAACTCATTTTTTGAGGCTCGTCATGATCAAGATTCTGAATAAGTTTTAATACAATTCCATAAATAACTCATTAAAAAACTCTCATCTGATCAAACTCTATTTGTGACTTGTATGTTCTAAGATAGCCTATTGAAATGATATCTATTAATACAATTGAAGGTAATGCAACAAAAATGCTACCTCTTCCACAAAACCTTCCATTTGCTTTATACTTAAACTCCCTCCACTCACATGATTATTTTGTGCATGTGTGTAGCAGAAGATAAAGCAGAATACTTAAGTCGAATACCTAGAGTTAAAATATGATTTTGTCACTGGATGTGATCTTTGGCAAGGTAATCAGCTCCCTAAGCCTCAGTTGCCACATTGGTAAATTGGATTTACTATAAGTACTTTCATCATGAATTGTTTTGACAATCAAATGAGATAATGCATATAAGGATTGGCATATAGAAAGAACAGAACAAGGAGCAATCATTGTTACTATAAATGATAATAATAAAAATAATAGAATAATCCATACACTTTGTTAAAAATTAATACAGAAGTGCATAAAATAAAAAGTAATGCATTTTATATTGCCCCACCATTTCATTCAACAGCAGAAACCACTATGAAATATTAATATTAACCACCATTTACATATTAATTTAGAAGTGACTAATTCATTTTTATATCTTAATGTATTATTTATACTGGCACTTCCAGCAAACAGAATAAGCAATTATAAATACTTGGTGTTCAATGAATTTAAGTACATGCTTTAATTTTACTACTATATAATTAGAGCATAAAAATCTCAATTTATGTCTGATTGCTTTCTGTAACCTTATAGTAACAAAAATAGTGCCTGGACATAGTAGAAGCTCAATAAATATCTGTTGACTATATGTGTGATTGACTAATTGGTTAACTGTGGAGAGATATTTAAATTAATGGGTGCTCAAAACCCAAAAGGAAATTCCATCCTGGAAAAATCAGTGTATTTATGTTTATTTCTCACTCTTTACTGCTTCCAATGATGAGAAAGACGTTTTTCCTACAACTAGGTAGTTTATGTTACAAACTTGACAAAATATTTTTCTTTAGCCATCTGCTTTCCCTTTACCACAAATGGGAACTTAATATTCCAGTATAAACAGTCATCTTGAAGAGAACTATTTGCATCCCCAAATGTTCTTCCCCTGTTACAGATCTCATGTAAATCACCTTCCTCTCAAAGATGAACACATTATAGATAATATGTCATAATTATTTTCATCACCAAGAATCACCTTGCTATTTGCCAGTTGATAGGATACTATTTAACTTTTCCCAGTTGGAAATGTCAGTCAGCACTTGCTCTAGCATTATGTGAGAATGCATAATGACTTTCTATTAAAGACAGATAATTTTGAGGTCTCTTTCAAAGTACATCATTATTTTCATCTTTTAAAAGCTAACTACATTGTTGTTTTCAAGAATCATTGATGAAACCGGTTTTTTAGATGCAAAAATAAAATGCCTTTAATTATTCTACTTATCTCAGAAAATAAGCTATTTCCTTTAGTTGTGTTTAGCACCTGAATTCAAAACATTATATTCTTTCCAGGCATTAAATAAATTATATTCACACAGCTAAAGAGTTTCAGCCTCATCAGAACAGACAGATGGTTTCTAAAGGGAAATATGTGGCAACTCCTTGGTTTCATCTCTAAAGCAAAAACTATTTTCTCTTCAGGAGGTAACACCCAGGACCAGTTGTGTAAGAAAAAGATGAAACAGAAGAATTTTCTTTCTCTTTTCCCTATGTCAGCTCCAAACCAAACTCTGCCAATCACAACTGTTTTTGTTTTTAACTTTCCTTAAACCCAGCATATCTGCCTATTTCTGCTGCTCAGTTTCTCTGCTTTGAAACCCTTTCTTCCTTTGCCTTCCAGTTCAGCATCTGCTCCTGGGTTCTGTTTACATCGCTGGCTGTTATTGCTCTTTCTCTTTACCTTGTTTGCTTCCCCAAGCTCCTTTCCCTCTCATCATCCTGGGGATGAGTCCTTAGATGATGTCTCTTTTCTGCCAAGAGACAAATGTACACACTGACGACTCTTCAGTGTATTTCTTGAGCTCAGGTTTCTATCTTGAATTCCGGATAGGTAAATTTCCTATTCTACATTCTTACCTGAGTTTCTGATCAATGTCTCAAAATGACCATGGCAAGGGTGAGCTCCTGACCTTCTTCCCTGAACCCTAGCCTTTCACAATCTTACCAATCTCAAGTAATGGCAAGTTCATACTTTCCTGTGCTAAAACCCAAATTCTAGGAATCATTTTTGACTCTTCTCTTTCATTCATATTCCAAATCCAATCCATCTGCTGCTTCTATCTTCAAAATGTATCTCGCCACCTCTACTTTGTCATGTTTTTACTAGTACTACAGCTATTAGGTTGGTCCAAACCTTTATCATTCTTGCTAATACTATTAGTACAATAGCCTTACTGGTCTCATTTTTCTGCCACCTTGGCTTCCAAATGTTCTCAAGGGGGCAACTAGGGTAATTCTGTTTAAAGAGAAGAGATGATGCCAGACCTTGTGACATCTCTGTTAAAATGCAACAATGACTTCCCATCTCAGAGTAAGGAAATGCCTGGGGTAATCTTTCCCCAGATAGCCACGTGGTTGAGTCCCTCCCTCCTCCAGGCCTCTCAGGGAAACTTTGCCTAACAATACAGTTGAATATTACAAACCTCTCCAAGCCTCCTGACTTATTCACCTCCACAGCACTTTTTGCTACCTAATTGAGTATATATATGTCAGTGGTTCTCAAAATAAAAGGTCCAGACAAGCAGCAACATCCTTACCTGTGAACTCCTTAGAAATGAAAATTCTGTTTCATTCCATGCCTACTAAATCAAAAATGTAAGGAATGAGGATCAGTCATCTGTGATTTAACAAGCCTTTCAGGTGACTTTGATGCATGATAAAATTTAAGAACTACTGTATTGTGTGTTTTATTTATTTATTTTATTATATATTTAGTTATAGTATATTTCATCACATATCATATTACCATATGTTTTAAATTATTTATATTTATGTATATTATATATTTTTATTATGTCTCCTTCCTCAAAAGTGAAAATATCATAAAAGAGGGATTTTTATTGTTTTGTTTACTGCTTTTCCCAAAGCATCTGCGACAGTGACTGGCCCGTCGTATGTGCTCTACAAATCTTGTTAAATGAATAAGTGAATGTAAAACTTCACACATCCCTGTCCCTGCTTCTGTCATTTTTTTCTGCCTAAAATACCCTTGCCTGATTAGCTCTTTTCTCACACTTAACGCATATAACATCTATATTGTTCTTGAAATCCCACTACTTTCCTTTTGCAGCTCAGTCTTTAATAGGAACTTTGCTATTTGCCAATGGAAGATTTTATGTCATTATGTATAAAATTAATAACACAACACATATATTTGATTTATCTGTTTGTATGTGTACTTTTCCCAATACAAAATAAAGTCTTTGAGGGCGGGATTTCTTTATCCATACTTAGACCTGCCCATAGTACAGAACACAGAGTATGTCTTCAATCAATATTTCTGAAATTACCGAATTGAATTTGAAAGATTGTCATCAAGTCAGTGCAACAATTGAATACAACTCAAATTAGCTTAAGAAAAACATCCTTATTGTTATCAGGATATACAGTGTTCAGGAAACTCAAGGGTAGGAAGGAAGCCAGGCTTCAAGGGGTCCAGGGTCAGGAACCAGAAGCTTTTCTGAAACAAAACAGCTACTTTCTCAGTGTTGATGGATCTCGGCTTGTATGCTCTTTACAGACAGGTATCCTGCCTTTTCCATTTGGGTGGGAACAAATGAAACGAGGCCTATGAGTTCCCAATTCCAAGGGCAAAATGAAGACTTAACTGGCATCATGGTTTCAATTTTCCAGGGATCTGATTAGTCTGCTTCAGTTAGGAACTCACCCCTGATAATATAAACTAAGAGCCTACAGCTTATTCTCTGAGAATGGTGGGAGGAATGACAGGCAACCTAACACATTTTTTTGCCTGTATACACATACAAACAATTAAATACATACATATTCATATATAAAATTGAATAAGATTATATTTGAGATAAGATTTAACACTGGCATTATTACTGTGATATTCAGTATATAATCACTGAAACAAATGGAAGAGAATTTATAATTTTAGCATAGAGGTAAACATTTTTCAATACATGAATTATAATTTAAAATCTTTACAAAAATTACATATATATATGAAAATGTACTGTTTGAAATTTTCCATTAACCAGCCAAGTCTAACTTAATGCACATATCTGTCCAATCTAGCTGCAAAGAAAAAAGTAGATTGCTTCCTTTTCCTCTATGTGTAATAGAGGATATTTAAGGAAAGGTGATCCTAGCAGTGCTCTCATTCATAAAGCAAATGCTTGTTGATTATTAATAATGTTTGCTGTGTTGAGCAAGAGCCAGTGTGTCTGCCCTCAAATAACTTGCACCTTGTGTATGGGTAATAAGATAAAGAGAAAGTAACTATAATATGTGTTTGATAAGGCTGTATGTTTTGAGAAATACTAGACTATCATTATGATAGTCTTTGGAGTAAGAGAAAAATCTCACACCACCTGCATATTTTGTCATCATTCCTATGTAGAGAAAATGGACTTCTTATCCTGGTGTGTTTTGTAGGTAAGAAAAAAGAACCAATAGGTGTAGAAAATTTCCCCAGAGCATCTCATATTAAAATGCGATATGCAACTTGCTTTCCTGGTATTGGTGTAAATGCTGGCCAATGGTGACTCTTGGTGCAACAAGTACTCACACTAGACAAGGAGGCCCATTCTGAATTTTTCTTTATATTACTAGCACCTACCTGAGAATCAAGTATAAAGAAAGCGGGTCAGTATTCAACTTTTTTTTTTTTTAACCTCTCTTCTCATACTCATGTACTTCTCCCTTTTGGGCAGAGTAGAATTAGAGATCAGATGCAGATTTAAGAAAATGCTTAATTTTTCCTGGATATCTATGGTAATATCATGCTCTTAGCTTCCCCAGCACAAAGAACAGAATTACATAAAACATTTCAAGATATATATAAGCTACTAAATTACTTTCCAGATCTATTGCCTGGTTAAAATAATGAATACATTGGGAAGACTAAATATTTACTAACCTTCCAGTTGATTTGCCTAGGCCTCCATGGTGCAAATCTAAATAAACAATACTGAACATGCACATCTGGAATGGAATGTGCTACTTAAATAATTATTTTCTTGTCCTAGGTTAACTAGATTCACTTCTTTTTGTGCTCCCTGAGACCGGGTCTATGCTTAGTTTACCTTCCATGCAGAGCCTAGCCCAGTGCCTGGCATGCAATAGGGCCTCAGTAATGTCATTTGATTGGAATCGTATGCTATGGTGTTGATTTGCACTTATAGAACCGATCACATAAGAGATAGCTTCTCAACATGATAAACAGTAGGAAGAGACTATAATTTTGTGGTTCTCTTAGAATGGACTTAAAGTTGGCCATTTCCCTTCTTTTGTTTTCCAAAAAGAGAATAATAAAATAAAATAATGATAGACTGCTCATTTACCTGTCAGTTCTTTTGACACCTTTCTGAGATCATTTAGGTCTAATGCAGTTCTTCTATTTCCTTTTCATATTCCGATGCTTTTAATAGGAAAAAAAAAGACTCTCTTGAAGTCTATTTGGAGTTTTCTGCTTTCTCTCAGACTCTTTGATGTATTTCAAGAAACACAGCACTTAAAAAGTGCATTGTGTCCTCATCCACATTCCTCCCCCCACCTGCCTTGTCAAAAGGAAGTTAAAAAAAAAAAAAGACAAGTGTAGGGCTGATATATTTAGTTCTTATTTCTCCTTTTTCCACACCTTTTCACAGCCTCTCTGATGTAGTCACTCGTCCATCTCACACATACTAGGACTCTGAAAATTGTTCTCACTCCAGCTAAACCACTGACGAAACATACTTCACGGCCTGATGAACTCTCTTTGTGGCTGTGAATATACCTTGTTCACTCGATAATTTTACAGCAGGAAACAGAGAAACATGTGACATAGGAGGGCACAGACCTAACACTGCTCTATACAATCTTTTTTTTCTGCAAATGCCAACACAACAACTAGCACACTCACCCTTGGCATAACTGGCTTTGGATGAAATTCAGATGGTCTGTGTAGATAACAAGGATGAACTGTATATTATGTTGTTGCGAACATTTAAAAACATATAATTTTCATTTTGAACCTAATATTAAACTCTTTTTATAAAAGGATAAAATCAAGAAATGATGCTACATGTGCACTTTATACCCAGTGTTATACAATCTTGTAACTGCTTGAATTGCAAATATGTCTGAACATTCTTGACATATGTGTGGTCTTATATCTTCTTTCTTCCCTCTGCCAATATTACTATTTGGATTTCCTCATTTATTTCTACTTGCCACTTTATCTTTGTGTACAGTTTCATCTTCAGTAAGTTTTCTAGCTATGTTGTCTTCAAAATTTCTGCTTTTGCATTTAATCTTTCTATTCATACCTTGAATTATTTCCCAACCTTCCCTTTGTTGCCATTTCCTTCATGTCAGAAATTCAAACACTTTGCACAGAATACATTATGTTAACTTACTAGGCTAAATATTCCAAGAAACATAAATGAAGAAATTTAAAAAATAAACACCACTTTCAAAACTGTATCTAGTATGAGGAAACTAATATTTTCTTAGTTTTTCTATTTATGTGGCATTAAAAGTGCATATTTGTCAGTATAACACCATGTAAGACTGTACTATTTAGTGTTTTTCATATAGTATTACAGTTCATAGTAGCTTTAGTATAGAAATAGATTTGTTAGGTCAAGTGACTGAAAAATCTAGGATACCTTGGCTCCAGGCATTGCTGTATCCAAGGTTCAAGTCCTTTAAAGCTTCCCTTTTTTCAATCTCTCACATAGCTCTCTTCTGTGGTGGGCCTGACAGTGGGCAATGACCTCCATCCTGCCATTGTATTAGCACGGTGGAAAGAGAATCTTCTTAGGGCTTCAGCAGAAGTCTCCTGTGGCACTTTGCTTGGACTAGTTGTGTAACATGCCTATCTGTGAACCGATCACTGTGCTAGGAAGATGAGGTAATGTGTTTGCTCAGGTCTGAGTCATAAGCCCATCAGGCTCATGTGTTTCCCAGTGAGTTACATGTATTTCCCAGAGGAAAGAGGGATTTGGGATCAAAGAAAAAGTAAAAGTGTTCTGAGCATGCAATAACAATAGGTGCCCACAGCTGATATATAATACTATGCCTAGTTTACAGAGGAGGAAACCAAGACTCAAATTTGCATTAGTAAGCTAAGATCACACTGGTATCAGATATCTAGTAAGCAGCAGAAGAGAAGAGGCCTAAAAAGTAGCTGAGATTTCAATAGGCACTTTCTTATGCCCATGTGCTTTTCTGTAATCCAAAATTGAGTAACATTTCTTTTTGGTGACTTGTGTAATTTCCTCAGTGATTTCCCAACAAAAATTCAGGCTTGTTTCTAACATGCTGTCAATGAAGTATGCATGGCGAATAGCAAAGAACTATACCTGTGCCGAACAAAGGCTAAGGAGAGAAAAGGAATCATTAAGAAACCCTAGTGTATGCAAATGATCAATTGCCATGATTTGTCTCATATTAATAGATTTTTTTATTTAAAAAATCTGATTTAATCCATATTTCCCCAGACAACAAAATTCTTGGAGTAAAAAAATAGTATAATATTAACAGTAAAAAGCTGTCTTTTTTGGTTCTTACTTCCCATGTCTCCTCCATCCGACTACATGTTATTGCATATTAAATTCTAGTCATCTGAAGGAAGTAATCTCACATCTTCAGGTGCTCACAGCCAATACTAGGGTAAGCTCCTATCCTCCTCTTCTGCCCTGGACTGATTTGCTGGCAGAGGCATTTGACTTTACTGCTTGTGAAGACTTGTGAGGGCACCTCCGCTGACCCCGCACCTGCTGCCTATTCTAACACATGAGAAACGAGAGCATCTGTCTTCCCAAACTTCAGATAGAGCACATCATTCCTCTCATGATTCTGTCTTTTGTTTGCTCTGAGAAATATTGTCATTATTTATGTCCTTTTGCTACTAACAAGAAGGATATCAGGTTTCATGAATGCTACTGATCCCTTGGGTGGAATCCCTTCTGATGAAATCAGCCAAATCATTTCCAAGGTTGCTGCTTCCTGGTAGTGCTGCTCTTACCATTTTCTTTGGATGTCTCTCAAAGTCACAGTGTACTTGATTGTAGAGAATTTTTTTTCCCAACTTTTGGAATAATCTTTATTACATTAGTTCTCAAGTTCCCAAGGAGATATTTTGGAATTGATGTCTTTCCAATGTTATCCATAACAGCCTCCATCCCAAATTCCAATGTCTTCCCAATGACTCAGAGTCCCTGGAGACATTATTAAACATATTCTAAATTCTCAAGCTTTTCTCTTTCCTGGTAATACAAGTTATCTTCCCCAACCTTTCTGTTCTGGTAGCCAGTCATTCCTGAATAGCACTGTGGGAACATCATATGTCAGAACTGGGCTAGGCATGATGACTACTATTAATATGTTGTTTCCTCTGAATCCAGATTTTAGCTGGGAAGGGAACAGCATGATTGTTAAGAGACCCTACAATTCTATAAGCACATCACCTCCAAAATCAGCATGAAATGAAAAAGTTGGGTTAATAAAACTTAAATATGACAGTTTATAGTCTCGTAACAAGAATTTACATATATCCTTCATAGGCAAACACATGAAATTTCTTTTAATGTTACTACTTTTTGTGGTAAGAATGTTAGGTTAGTCTAAGATAAAGCATGGTAATTAACAGAGATAGCTGTAAATGATCAGTGCCATTTCTATGCTGTTGCACTGGGCAACACAGAGAAAGATGCTGCCCTAGGTGGAGATATGGATGGTAGAGGAGCGATGGTTAATTTTATACATCAACTTAACTAAGCCATAGTACTCAAATTTTGGTCAAACGTCAATCTAGATGTTACTGTGAAGGTATTTTTTATGTGATTAATGTTTAAATCATTAGAGATTTAGTAGATTAGCCTCCATTATTTGGGAGGAACTCTTTGAATCAGTTGAAGACCGTAAAAGACAAAGGTCCCCTGCGGAAAAAGAAAATCTATTTCCAGACTACCTTCAGTCTTGAGAGCGCAACATAAACTCTTCCATGGACTCCAGCCTACTGGACTGTCCTACGGTTTTAAACTAACCTGTCACCACAATTGCGTGAGCCAATTCATTTGAATGAGTCTCTCAGTCTATATATGTATATGTGTATGATATATATAATATAATGTAGCATAATATATAATAAATAAAAATGTGATAAATATAAATATGTATTTTATGCACTCTGCTTAATCAGCAGAAAAATTTTTCACTATCCCTCCAATCAAAACTTACCAAAAGGGATTGACAAGAAAAATATATCGTCTAAGCTCTGGAGGGTATTCAAAGAGATAAATCAAAAAACAACTGGTTTTTAAAATTATTCTTGAAATGAGTATCATAGCTATTTGTTACCAGTTTAGCAGAGCAAGTAATAAGGTACCAAATAAAGTGTGAAAAATAATTTTAAAGCTCTCATATCAAAGATTTAGCACTTTTTGTTAAATACATCCAAGGGGAGTTAACATAAAATTCTAATATATTTTAAATAGCATTTTTGAGATTATTAGGCTTGATAAAATTTAAATACTCTCATGATAAAAATTACTTATACCCTTCATAGGCAAATACATGAAATTTCTTTTAAAGTTACTATTTTTTTGTGGTAAGAAGGTGAGTTAGTCCAGGATAAAGCATGGTATATACAAGTTTTTGGTTTGTTGTTTGTGTCATAATTGTTTATCCTAAACAAAACTAAAATCAGTAATTCATTTCTCTTGTGCAAGTAATACATCCACTCAATAAAACATAGACTCTCATATGGCTCCTTCAGCTCTCCTAAAGAACATATGATGCTTTTATATTTCTCTTATTTTTCCATGACTGCACTCCTCAAAAGCAAAAAGCAAAAAGAAAACCCTCCTACCAAACATTGACTGAAAGCTCTTCAAATAGATGACTAATTATTGTCTTGTCTGATAATGCTTACCTAGTAGCTGTATATTATTTAAAGCTCAGTACAACTGACTACAATTCTGTAAATTACCATTTACCTCACTATTGGGCTTCCACAATCCTCTTATGGTATTTTGTATCATTGAATTATAAAATCATACCTTTTTGCCTGTAGCAAATAATTTTTTTGAAAGCTTATTTTCTTCTCCTACTTGTCCTTTAAATGTTGCATTTTCCTTGGTTTTCCTTTTTACAAAAGAAGTGCTAGAAGCTCGTAGACATTTCATTCCCACTCAAGGTTTCAATCACCATCAACATGTAGGTGAACTGCAAAAATGTACTTCCAGAACAAACTAATGCACATAAAATACAAGCATGCAAAAGCCTACTTGCAGCACATGTAATTGGAATATATTAATATTCCAGAGCTTCTGGTCTATACAGGGGTTAGCTTCACTGCAACTGCCCCGACATCACCTCTTGCCAGTCTGTAGAGAGAGCAGGGAGAGCAGATGCTATCATATGCCTGTAGCTAGGACCTAAGAACCCCTCCCACCAGGGAACATAAACAGAGCTCAAGAGGTCTCAGGGTAGCAATCTCAGAGGGACTTGGATTAGAAGGAGCCCCAGCAATCCAGCAGCCCAGCCCCACAGCCATGTGCACCAACCAGTGGAATAAGTCCTCTGGCCCCATGCAACATCATGCCATGGCCCATGCACCAACAGAAAGAATAAGCCTCTCACCATGCAGTGGTCCTAGCCCCTGCAGACCTGCACTCCGTGCAGAGGATCATGCTGCCCAGCCCCATGTGCCAATGGGAGGGCCATACCCCTTCAGGCCTACACACCATGTGGCAGGCCATGTCCCTTGGTCTTGTGTACCAGCTGGAAGGCCATGTCCCCGTGACACAGCTTGATGCCATGTCTGAGGTCCAGCTCTCCACCATGGTCTCACTAGCCACAAGCTACCCCCACCACATACTGTCATTACACCTAGATGTGGATGGAGTGAATGCCCACACCCCTGATACCAGTGGCCACTGCCTAGATAGCCTCATCAAACAGCCTCTGCCACCATCATAGGGATGGAATCTCCTAAATTACCTACCTCAATGGAGAGGGACTCTCCCACACCCCTGCTTAAACTTCCAAGAGTAGCTTGGGAACCAACCCACCAATCCAATCGAATATCCCCCAGCACCAGCCTAGACTATGTCAGTCATAGGGGATCAAGACAATGCAGTAGAAAAGCTGTGTCACAGACTCTCAGAGATTCCTTTGCGTCAATC
This sequence comes from Cheirogaleus major, assembly GCA_963574435.1. Taxonomy (NCBI): domain Eukaryota; kingdom Metazoa; phylum Chordata; class Mammalia; order Primates; family Cheirogaleidae; genus Cheirogaleus; species Cheirogaleus major. Next base: position 15,432 of record CAUYPO010035003.1, on the reverse strand, counting down.
TTTCAGAGTAGGACACAAAAGTGTCACCTAGGGATCTCTACTCCTTCTCAACAAGTAGGAGAGTTCCCAGCAAAGGAAAACAGGTGTGAGGCAAAGTTATTAGTCCTGAGCTATGAGAAGAGGTTTCAGATGAGAAGAAACCAGCAAAAAAAATTCTGGCAACATGAAAAAAGAAGCCAGTTTAATACCCTCAAAGGACAAAATGGATCCACAGCAATGGACCCCATTGAAAAGGAAATTTTCAAAATGGAATTCAGAATGTGAATAGCTAGCAAGATGATTGGCATTGAAGAGAAAATTGAAAACCAACCCAAAACAACCAAAAAATATTTCCAGGTAGAAATAATAAATATGAAAAACTCACTAAAGAGATAGACAACATAAGAAAGGCTACAACAAAACTTAAAGAAATAGAAAAGTCATTTAGGGAAATACAAAGTACAGCAGAAAGCCTCAACAATAGAATAGACCTAGCAGAAGAGAGAATCTCAGAGCTTGAAGAGAAAGCATTCAAAGTAACTCAGTCATTCAAAGATTCAGAAAAAGAATAAAGAAAAAAGAACAATTACTCAGAGAATATGGGACTATGTGAAATGAGCTAATACACAAATTATAAGTATCCCAGAGGGAGAAAAAGAAAAAGCAAAAAGCATTAAATACTTATCTGAAGGAATTAGTGAGAACTTTCCTGGTTTCACCAGATTCAGATATCCAGATACAAGATGGTCATCAAACACTGGGAAGATTCATTGCAAATGGGATATCTCACGACACATAGTTATCAACATTGCCAAAGTCAAAATGCAGGAGAATTTCTTCAAGTTACAAGATGAAAGAAACAACTAACCTACAAGGAAAATGCATCAGGCTAACAACAGACTTCTCAGTGGAGATGTTAAAAGCCAGAAGGGATTGGGACCCCATTTTTCATCTTTTTAAACAGAATAACTGCCATCCAAAAAATTTGTATCCTGCAAAAAAGTAAGTTGCATAAATGATGGGGAAGTAAAGAGTTTTCCAGACAAGCAAACACTAAGGAAATTTTTCACTACTATACTTGCCATACAGGAAATGCTCAAAAATGCATTACACATGCAACAGCACAATAGATTCCCTCCACTGTAGAAACACCCAAAAGTTATAGCTCATAGCTCATATAAAACAATAGCACAAGAGGATCCCACCTGAATCAGAACTCCAAGCATGAGAATATGGATTTTATAAAGCTCACAAAATTTATTACATCTCCCCTATTTCTACTCATTCCAGTATTCATTTCTTTCTGAAGTTTCACACTTTCATCTATTATCATTTTTTTCTGTTTTGAGTTTTCTGTAGCCATTCTTTAAAGGTAGGTTTGCTAACACCAAATCATCTTAATTTTTCTTTGGGACTTTCTTTATTCCCTTTTTATTTCTGAGTAATATTTTCAGGAATTCAGAAATATTTCTATAGAAATTGCAGCTGAGTTTTTTTTTTCCAGGAGTTAAAAAATATTTTGCTACTTTCTCCTGGAATAAGATGAGAAATTTGCTGTCATTCAAATTGCTGTTCTACTACAAGTAATGCATTGTTTTTCTCTGGTTGCTTTCAATTTTTTTTGTCTTATTTCTCAAAAGTTTAAAAATGTTAGGTTCTGGCATGAATTTATTTGGATATGTCCTATTTGATGTTCACTTATCTTCTTGAATCTGTTCTTTTTGTCTTTCCACAAGTTTGGGAAGTTTCCAGCCATTATACCTTTAAATACACTTTTAGTCCCACTCTTTCTCACCTATTATTCTGAGAGTCCAATGATACAAACATATCTCTTTCATATTGTTCTCCAAGTCCCTTAAGCTCTTATTTATTATTTGGTAAATCTGAGTAAGTCCTCAAAGCTGCCTTATTCTATCATCTGTCTTCTCTACTACTTAGCCCATTCAACAGTGGATGTTACATTATGAGACCTCTTTCATTTTCTTTTTTATAAGGCAGTCTCATGGTTGAGTATGGCAAGCTGGGGTTGGGTGCGTATGTAAGGTTAGCTTCTGGAAGGACCCTACCTCTGCCACCTCTGCAAAAATGGTAAGTTGAGTCAGACTGCCTTGGAGTGGAAGTTCAGATTACTATTTCCTGGTAAAAGCAGGGCACCAACACACACTGTCTGTTGCTTCTGAGTGGAATTATAAACTCAGCTCCCTAATGAGCTGACACCAGCAAAGAAGATAGTGAAGGGATGACTCCCAACCCATTTTGCTGTAGGGTAGAGCAGATGCTCAGCCTCTAGAGCTCAATCCCTTGCCCATCTGGAACACTGGCACTACCTTGACAGAAAAAGAGAAGCACTGCCTGCTTCCCGGACCAAGAGTTGGAAGACCAGTAGCCCTGCTGCCTGCTTTCATACACTAGGTAGGGGAAGCGAAGATCAGCTCCCCACTCAGCTCTACTGAAATCCAAGACGTAGGGTGAGATTTTTCCATTTGGATTTGTCTAGAATAGGGTAGGTATTGCCAAAAAGTTTTTTTGTTGGGAGGTCACTCTTTTCCTGGTCCTTTGGCTTTAGGGAGCAGGCTTTTTCTGGAGCATTTCTTCTTTGTGCTCGTTAGCAGTTCTGGGTTGGAGCTTCTAGAGCTCCCTGTCTGGAACATACAGGAAGATAAGGAAATCCAGGAATTCATTGCCTTTTAGCTCCTGAAGTAAGTATGGAGAACTCTAACATGTACACCTTCTTCTTTTCATCTGTTAGAGTGTTCTGGTTTGTTTTGTTAAGTCCAGGTTTTGTTTTGTTTGTTCTGTTTTAGTTGCAAAAAGAGGACATGGAAGGAATGGGTTTACCCCAAGTTTGGGGTCATATTTTTCCCCTTATTGTAATGTGCATTTCTCTCTTATCACATCACTCTGTCCACCTTCTCTTGATGGACATATGGCTCCTTCTCCACAATTCACTCCCTGCCAGAATCTTCTTAACTCTTCCGATAAACTTCTAGAGGGTATTTCTTATACAGGTACTTTCAGCTACCATAGCATATCAGTTGTTTTAGTTTCCCTTTGCCTTCCTTCCATCAAAAACATTACCCACAAATGCCTGTAAAGGTGCATTCTACTGCTTGTGCTAATTTTGATGGTGGATTTTCAGAAGCACAATGTTGTATTTCCATATTGATCCAAAGACATTGTGCTAAAGTATGGAAAATTTCCACCTCTTAGGCACACACACCTGTGCTGGGGGTACCAGAGACATTCACAATGTTAAAGGGGTAACTTGCATTTCTAACACTTCAGAATGCTTTTTTACACCATGTACAGTGGATTGAACAGTGTCCTGAAAAGATTCATGTCCACCCAGAACTTGTGAATATGAAATTATATGTGAAAATAAAGTCTTTGTAGATATAATCAAGTTAACAAAGTTCAGAATGTGTTAGAGTGGCCCTAAATGCAATATGGCTGGTGTTCTCATAAGAGGGGAATTTGAACAGAAAGATACATGGAGAATGCTTTAATGAATGAATAAAAAAATGAAATATGTTTAGTAAGCTTCACCTTGTGGCCAAGAAACTGTGTCTTGAGTTCATAAATTAATCATAAAAAAACGGAAATATAAGGCAGAACATAATCAATTTATTGTGGTAAAGTATATTTCTTAACTTTTCCTTGCACTAGGGATATGTGTAATTTTAGTGAGAGTAATATGCCTTTAATCTGGGTTGTTTGAGTCAAATTTCAGAGCTCTTTTCTACTTATTTGTACACTTGAAGTTGCCATGACCTAGGCTTTTCCCCCTGCTTATAATATATCTCCCAATTGTTTATTTCTGAAAAGCCAAAGGGAAAGTATATGATAAAACTTAGCACCTGAGTTTGCCAAGTTCAACCAGTTGTGCTCAGGGAAGAGACAGAGAATGAAAACCAAAATGGTTTATGTCTGAGTCTGTAGGTGATCTTATCTCCGGTTCCCACAACCATCACATTTATTAGTTCATGCATTAAGGCTTTGCCTTAATAACAGCACACATTCCAGAGTGAGCTCAACAGCTTTCTGTGGTTTGAACACAGATAGTTATTTTCTTTTCTTGCCATGACTGCTTTTGGCCTGGGGCTATATATGATTACAGTGAAAGCTGTATATCAGAATCAACTGTCCGATACAAACTGAAGAGAAAGCTAAGTGTGAGGTTTAGTGCTGCAGCTATAATAGATCTGGTGCTTAACTGAAGGCAAACAACAATTTCTAAGCTGTAGGTAAATTGAATTGGGGTGTGGGTGTGAGGTTTGCTTGGGTACGGTGAGCAGGCCGGCCCAGAGGAGTGAGGGATGCTGATCAATCCCGAACATAGTGCAGAGAGCATTATATCGATAAAGGTACATAACAAAAGTTGATACATCATGCTATATATTAATCTTTTATAGGTCTATTTATATAAAAGAGTTTTCTGTTTGGTACTATATGTATGTATATATATATATATATATATATATGTGAAGATATATTCAGGATATAGAATCATTGTCGGGCTGGCAGCGTGGGCCAGAACTCATCCATTCTGCTTCACTTAGACATGGGATATGAATACAAAATCTCAGAACACACTGTAAGGGGCGCTAGCTTTGAGGAATCCCTGCTGTGTTCAGAGTTCAGTGAATTGTTTTCTCTTGCTTGAATACCCATTGTTCACTCTGAATTTGTTTTAACACATGAAGAGAATAAGGCCCAGATACTGTAAAAATTCCAGGTAGCTTTCAGAGAAAATCCCATTTGTTAAACACTGGGGAATAAAGAACATTGCTGAATCCATTTTACCAGGAGGTGGTCGAGTTTATGCAATCCAAATAGTGATGATCCTACAGTACCCAAAACTTTGTCATGTCCCCTGTGGTCTTTCTTGTCAAAGAGAAAGAATGATGAAACTAACGATAAATCCAATCCCCAGGATTCTCAGGAAAAATGGACACCACTGCTAGAAATGTTCTAACATATGCTAGTCCAGCTCCACCAAAGGTACAACAGGTTTAGTCCTCTGCGCATAACCATTAATGGGATGAAATACAGGGTGGAGTCAGAGGCAAAGACAGAAACACAATTCACATACCCATTTACACAAATCATCTTCATGCAAGTAAAGGGATTTCTGACAGGCTCCTCTTAAATTACAACCATTTTTCCTGCTTGGGGTTTAAAGCATTTGAGACATAAAACATAAGGATGACATATGGAGTATAAAGAACTCCTCTATTACTGATTGAGGCCAGGCTGGAGGACATGACCGTGTATGTTAACCACATGGGTTTACTAATAATGAACTGCAGAATTAATCACATTTCCCCATCTGGACCTAAAAGGCTTCTCCATCTGGGAGGAGGCAAGTTAGCCTTTTGGAGAAGTGATGGGGATTTCTGGCTCTCTGAAACATCTACTACCTCCACCTGCACCCCTCCCCCTGGAGAAAAGAGGCAGAGCTCAGTGAAGCTGCCCAGTTATTCTTCCCAAATTTATCAGTCATAGAGTATCTACACACATGTCCTAGAAAAGAATGACAAAATGAACCAATAATCTAGAGAAGAAATAATCTATGGAGATTCAGAAACATGGAAAACATCAAAAATTAGGATTTTTCCCCTCAATACATTGTTTTTTCTTATGCCTATCTCTATCTATCTGTCTATTTATGTCCTTGGTTCTCTGTGTTGTATTTAGGTGCACTCCCAATAACTATATTCTAATTCACCGGTTCTTTCATCCAGAGTTTATAACAGGTATTGAATTTTATATACCAGCACTATGGTTTGAATGTCCCTTATAAAACTCATGTTGAAATTTAATTGCCATTTTAACAGTTGGAAGGTGAAACCTTTAAGTGGCAATTAGGTCATAAGGGCTCTGCCCTTATTAATGGATTAATGACATTATCACCGTGTGAGTTAGCTGTCGTGGAAGTGAACTCTTGATAAATGGATGAGGTTGACCCCCATTTTCTTTTTGTCCACTGTCTTCGTTTGCCTTTCTGCTTTCTACCATGGGATGATGCAACAAGTAGACCCTCATCACATGGCTGAGTAGATGCTGGTGTCATGCCCTTGGCCTTTCAACCTTCAGAACCATGAACAAAATAAAGGTTTCTTTTATAAATTACTCAGTCTATGGTATTCTGTTATAGCAGCAAAACATGGATTAAGAGAAATAGTGACCACATTTTTTTTCATTTCAAGAATTTGTAATTTTTTCATTATCCACCTATACTAATATCATTTCTACCTCTATTTTCTTTTTAATTTATTATTTTTCTTTGTAAATAATCTTTTGTTCTTTTCTCTGTATTATTGTAATGCCATTTTAAAGTGTTTTCTTTTATTTTCCTTTTCACTTGGAGCAAAGTAATCCACTTAATATTTACCTAGTTTCTTCTAAGCTTTGTTTTTCCTCATGGGATTTGGAATTTCTATATGCAGGCTCATCTAAAGGGAAATACTTTTTTGTTTTGCTTTTTGTGTGTGTGTGTTTAGTCCTCTGATAATTGTGTGTTTGCCTCTTTTGATCCCACATAGACCATAGACCATACCCAGCTCTCACTTTGGTGCCTCAATCTCTTGCCAACATTGTGTTGAAGATATTGTAGCTATAGTCAGTGAGCCGCTGGGAAGCTTGGTTCATGTTCCAGTCAAAAGATTGAGTCACTTTTCCTCTACCTTCTGAGGTAAACAGTTTTAAATAAGCTTTAGCTTGAGATAATATTCAAGTTAAGTTATTTCCATCTTTTTTTTTTTTCAGGAGCAGGCAGTATCACTATAATCTCTGTATTAAACAATAAGGTTCCCACTGGCCTCTCCTTCTTTGGAGGCAAGTTTAATTCCAGTTTCAGATAAGACATCCTGGACTCCTCCATCTGCTGGTAGCTCCGAGCTCATCAGGTTGGCAAACTCAGCCCTGCTCACTGCTTCAGGTTTTCTCTTCCCAACTCTAGCACCCTAGAGACAGAAGTTCTGTGGTCTCGTCCTAGGATGCAGTGTCCTCTCACCTCACTATCTGCACTGAGACTGTGGAGAGGGGACAGGAATAATGACAAAGTTATTTTACTTGTTTGATAACACTTTGTTGGAGATCCTGCATTATTCTCTGTTTGCTCAGCTAGTTTCTATTTACTGGTACTGTTGGGGACCCAATCCTGGAGTCATTCTTCATGTCAATGGTATATATGGTTTTCCCAGGCAGTGTCTATGTTGGGCACATCCTTTGCCAAGGATGCTGTCAGATAGTTCTACCATTATTTCATAGCAAGGATCTATTTATCCAAGATTCTGTTGGAAAGAACCATAGATCTACCCGGCTAGGAGTTATTTCATCAGCTTCTTAGTTCCTGCTTCTGTTTCACTCCATGGTTGTTCACATAAAGTGAAATGAACCATTGTGTCTTTTCTACAGTTGCTGAAAGCTGTGATAAACTATGTGGAAGTCATTTGAGTTCCTTTACCTTAAGCATACTAAACAAATTATCCTACTAACAGTTCCAATGAGTCTTCTGCCTTTATAAATTTGCATTGATTGGCAGGGAACTGCCAAATATACATATATATATGGCATATATATATACATATATATTTACACACACACACATACACATATATACATATATATACACACACATACACACAAATACACATATGTGTATATTGTATATAGACACACATATATATGTATGGATACATGTATATATGTATATGTGTGTATATATATATTTTTCAAATTCCTAGGTTGTATCTCAAATCTCTCAAAAATTTCATCACCATACTTATTCTGCTTCATGACAGAATCAGGTTTGACTATTTTTTTTGCTCCTTAGCATCCACCCAGGGAGTGAAGAGGTATGTATTGAATCCTTTTCTTGAGTCTCTCTAACCTCTTCAAAAGGTTTTGTTGGTGTCTTTTAACCCATTTAGTTCTTTTGGTGAAGGTCAGGGTGGAGAGCTATTGTAGTCTCTAGGAGTGACCTCCTAGAGGTCCACTCCATACCAAGATTCCTATGGGTTTTCTTTCTTTCTCTTCAAAAGTTATTTTTTATAAATAGACTAGAAGGTTAATGTGAGTGCTAATTGGGGATAGAAAAACAAGCCAGGCTGCTTCTCAGTACGCCTCAAGGCAAGGTCTACCCTCCATTGTTGGGAGGTATTTTAGAATATGAAGTACCAAACGGCATTTTATTTTCACTTGGGACCCAACTGAGCAATTCCAAAGCAATAAGAAAAGTACTACTCAATACCCTGTTTGCTATATATGAATCCCATACAGTAATATGAGATGCTTAATTGCAAGAAGTATACCCATTTTGCCTTAGAAGGACATGCCAGTACTCAAATGCCTAACATTTGTAGATGGTATTCAATAGATATTGGTTGAATGAATGTGTAGGGGCCAAGGGAAAATCTTCCCCTTTGCCCTTTGAAGCTTTACTGAAAAGTCAACTCACAAAATGTAGATTAATAAAAGAAATAGCATACCAATTTATTAATGTATACATGCAGGAAATTATAGATTACCCCATCCCATCATGGGACGCAGAAATTTATATACCATCCTGAGGTGACAAAAAGAATGGGAGGGGCAGAGCATAGCCAAAAAACAGGTCATGGTGATAAATGAGGTTATAGTGGCAAGACAAATGAGGAAGAAAGAGAAGAGGAGGCTTGGCTAGCAAAGGTAGTCTTGTTGTGTAGATGAAATCTCACAGGTCGTAGCCATCAGAAAGAATAGATAATAAATGTTTCTTTCAGACCTTTAATGGTGTCAGACATGGTTAATCTTTCCTAGATCTGGATATAGAAAGTCCTGGCTGCATCAATGAAGATTCTCTACAGATACAAATCTTCCCCATAAAAAGAAAGCTTTGCAGGGTTACTTCTATTTGCTGGCTGTCTGAAAAGCCATTTTAAAATATGTAAAACGAATGTATTCTGGGGTAAAATATTTTTATTTCCTTCAAATGCTAACCAAGTAAGAGATGATTTAGATCCTGTATTATGCAGTTGATTGTCTTGAATCATTTTATTTGAGGCTGATAATCTCCCATGTACGAACTAAATATTTCAGTCTGCACCACTGTGGATCAGAACACTACGATGCCCTGAGGTGTTTTGAGTGGCCATGCCTCATCAGACAGATGGTGTCACTTGATTTTATCTCTACCTCAAGGTATCCTTATCTTGTCCAGGAGGGAGTTGAGAATATGGTCATCTAGTCTGTCCTAAATATCACACAAATATCTTGGTTATATTTTATATGAAAGCAAAATGCTCCAGATATGTTTAACTGATAAAAATGTTTAAGTATACAGAAGTCACAATAGAAATATTTTGGACTAAACTTCACAGCAAAATATGACTAAATTTCTCAATATAAATTGACTGATGAAAATTAAATTGCTGATTTTTATCTACAGATCTTGATACACATTTTACATATATATTTTGAAACTATGCTTTCCTAACAAAAGAAAAAAAAAGAAAAAATAATAAGCCAGATCTCTATACTCCTATAAGCTTATAAGTGTTAGTTATCTGTTGCTATGTAACAAATTACCACAGAATTTAGCAGATAAAACAGAAACCATTTGTGATCTCACATTTCTGTGGCTCAAGAATACAGGTGCTACTTGGCTGAGTGCCTGTAGCTCATGTTCTCACTAAGCTGTAGTCAAGCTGTCAGATAGGGCTTATATTACTCAAGGTTCTCCAGAGAAACAAAAGCAACAGGATTTGTGTGTGTGTGTGTACATACATGCGGAGAGAGAGAGAGATTTTAAGGAATTGGCTAACATTATTGTAGATGTTTGGTGAGTTCAAATTATGACGGGATAGGCAGGCAGGATGCAGACACAAGGAAAAGTTGCAGTTTAAGTCCAAAGGCATTCTGCTGGCAGAATTCCTCTTGCTTGGGGAAATTAGGCTTTGTTCTATTAAGACCTTCAACTGATTAGATGAGGCCCTCTCATATTACAGAGGATAATCTCCTTTACTTAACATCCATTGATTTAAATGTTAATATTATGCAAAAAAAAAACCTTCACAGAAACATTCAGAATAATGTTTGACCACATATCTAGGCAATGACATGGCCCGGTCAAGTTGGCACATGAAAGTAACTGTCACAGAGCCACGGTTCTCTCAAGGCTTGACTAGGAAAGTCTTGGTTGCAAATCTCCCAATGGTGTGTTCTGTCAGGTCAAGTCTCATTACTTGCTAGCTGGAGACACAATTTCTCACCACACAGGCTTCTCTACAGATCTGTTCACAACATGGCAACTTGTTTTCCCAGATCAAGGGAGCTAAGAGAGAAAACAGAAAAGATATCCATAATAGAAGCCACGGTCTTCTCATAATCTAATTTCAGAATTGATATCCCATCTCTTCTGTGATACTCTAATCTTTGGAAGTAAATCAGCAAATCTGGTCCATGTTCCAGAGGAAGGAACCAGCCATCAACTTGAATGCCAGGAAGGCATGCAAGACTGAGGTCTTAATAGAACAAAGCCTAGTTTCCTAGGCTTTGACACGTCACCTCATGGCATCATAGTGTTCTGAGCCACAGTGGTACAGACTGAAATATTTACTTTGCACATGGGAGATTATCAGCTGCAAATAAAACGATTCAAGATAATCAACTGCATAATAAAGAGGAATTCTGCCATCAGAATGCCTTTGGGCTTAAACTTAGAGGCTGCCCACCCCACTTGTATGTATATAAATTTGAGCATCATTTAGTAAACATTTTCAATGGCAGAAAATTTCAGTCCATAGAGTAAATATTTTCCTTGACTGACTGGTTTTAATATCACAAGACGAAAAAGAAAAATTTCATCTGTTTCACATATCCCACTTCCTCTGCATCTTCACTCTCAGAATTCTAAGGTACATGTGGCATCTAATTTGAGGGTCAGCAGTGTGTGGCCCCAGGGCCACATTCAACAGCAGCCTGCTGCTGTAAGGCCTGCTTGTTACGAAGGTTTGTTACATTTTTAAAGGGTTATAAAAAACAAAGAAACAAACAATAACAAAACAATAAATAAATATGTGACAAAGATTATATGTGGTCCACAAAGCTTATAATATTTACTCTTTGGTATTATAGAAAAAAAGTTTGCCAACCCTGATCTAATTTTATTTTTCAAAAAATAATAAAATATAATAAAATAATATAAGATTTGTTACAAGGTAGAATTCACAAAATTTCACTTTGAAATTAATATGAAATGGTAGAAATAGGACCACCATCAATTATAGTTTTATTCCAAGTGATAGAAATTAATAAATAATCTTGTCGTCCTATTTTTCCTACTTTCAGGTTCCCTAACAGTGCATTTAATTTAATAAGAATTGTATGAGATGGTAAACTATCTGTGTTTGATATTTGTATTTATGGAACACCAGGTGGGAAAAAAGCTAACTCAGAGAAATCCCAGGATAAATAACAGCAGTTGATATTTAGTCTGTAGGAAGAGAAGGCTGGATTCAGACATCGGTTTCCACAGGTTCTTCTGCTGTTCGACACATCCCAGTAGGTGAAACCTAACAAAATGAAGAGGGGGCTCAAGTCAGTGGGTTTCTGAGAAGAGGCTTCAAGGAATCCTTGTATTTTATCCATGGGGTAGAGAAAGAAAAGAGGAAGTTAACAGTTTATTGATTGGCTAATATTTACCGAGTAGTTACAATCACAGGAGACCCAGGATACTTTGGAGCAAGTACTGTATTTAATGAAAAGATTTTGAAATCCTACACCAAACTTTGCCTCCTGCTTCAGGCCCTTGCAAGGCCCATCAAGATTATGAAACAAGCAGATCTGTTCAGATTTTTATCTCCTTTGACTTACTCTGTTATTCCTAAGGATGGAAACCTAGGGTTTGAGAGTAAACAGCAGTGATTTCTTTCTTGTTTGTAGATTAATCAGGATTTTAAAAATCACAACATTCACAAACATCTTAATAGCAATATTAGCTGGTGTTTGTTGAGTTCCCATTTTATATTAGACACAGCACTGCTTGGCGGTGCAGCTGGGTTCCAGAGTCCCTACTCTTAAAAGCATCATAGCCTACTGCCTCCATGGCAAGACATACAACACTCATTAAAACACATTTCTGTTTTTTAGAACAGAAAGTTGTTCTTTCGAAACAATTTTTGTTTTAGAGTAAAAATCAGGGCTTGAAGTTTTCAGATTCTTGTTTCATTAGTGCTGTTTCTTCTTTTGCTATTATTTTGTTTCATTTCATTTCTTTCTTTTCCTAATAGTTCCTTCTGGCCTTCTGTTTAAATAGTTGTTGAACTGAATAATTATTATACAATTCTTATATTCCTTCATTCTTTTTAAACTAAATTTATTTTTATCTTAGATTTTTTTTAAAATGGTAGAATGATATTATTTTAGAGCAAAAGAAGGCTTGTTCTCTCTTCTCCAGGGCAATATTCTGAGTTTCCACATATGAAGCTGAATTATCTGCCTTTATTACTCAGTTCATGGAAAATACTGTGTTTAAATTTATTTAACACCAAAAAATTACATTTATGATTTTGAAAATTTATTATTAAGTTATATTTTCAGAGAATCACACTTTTTAATATCTATTATTTATTGAACATATGTTATAACTCATTATAAATACATCAGTTTTCTAATAACTTGTTCATTGCTACTTTTTATGTCTGTTTTTCAATGGATAAATGGTTTTAGTGGTTAAATAAATTGTACTGATAGGAATCTAAGCCTATTATAATTGCTATGCTATATCAATGATAATGCTGTTTTAATGACTTTATGTCTATTTTTTTTGCATTATATATTATACTACAGTAGTTCAAATAACTATTTATTGCTAGTAGTGGAAGTGAACAGGACAGCTGTTACTAAATCCACTTTTGTGGTTAAAAAAATACTAAGGCTCAGAGAAGTCTTAGTTATTCAATCAGAGTGACCTGACTAAACCTGGAAAGATCTAGAGAAGAACTTGAGTCTACTGAGTCTTAGTCCAGTGACCTTTCCCCCAAATTGATTTATACAGCTCGGATTATTCAGTGGAGAATTCCAATCTATGAATAAAGTCAATCTACTTCTGCAACAGTGATGAAGTAAATATTTTTCACAGTAACATGAAAAAGAAAAAAACTTTATCTTCAGGAGGGAGAGAATTCAGTCTCCCTCAAACAGTTCTAGGTTTCTTTGGGACCCATTAGATTCACCACAGTTTTTCTGATTATTTTTTTCTTCAGGGGATGCTGAAAGCTGTTTGTAGTTAAAAATAAAGACAGTTGAGTTGCTTGAAGGCAATCTAGGTTGAAGAAGTGTTTGACCAAACTCAATAATTTCTCTTATCTATACTTAGCAATGGCATTTTTAAAGGAAACATATTGCCTTGGGTACCCTAAAATTGATATAATGTATACAAAATGATTTTTATAATACTTTCATACTGTATTTTACGACGCTATGAAGATACAAGACCAATTTCCTCATATTGGAATAAGGAGAAAATATAGACAGAACTTTAAGTCAAGGAATCATCAGGTACCTGGAAAAGCAAGAGGCTCTTGTTTGATAGAAATATAAGTGATCTTACATCTTTCATTGTATAATTTGGCCAATGGGGATTTTGTTTATTTTTGTAAAGATATATTTAATTGCATTAGTTCATGTGTGCTAGATTTTGTGAATGCAATGATAAATAAGACATAATGCTCTGATCTCAAGAGCCAATAATCTAGAAGAGGCAAACTAGTGAACAGATTTTCACAATAACAAATGCTAAATGTTGTGAGATCTATGTACAAAGTCTGATACAAGAACCAAGGAGAGGCATCTAACCAAGTCTAGGAAGAAAATGAATAAAGATGACTTTATTGAAGAAGTGATGCACAATATCAAGCTTAAATATTAAGTATGCATCAGCCCTGGAAATAAGGGGGGAAAAAACAACATAGGAATAGATACTACTAGTGCTTACTAAGAGTTTTAGTTTTCCTTTTCTTCCAGAAAAATGTTGTTTTGAGGTCAGGCAAGACCATATGACTTGTTTGGCCAATGTGAGTGGAGGGGACTTGTTTTACTAGTAGTAGAAGAAATTAAGGACCAGTGTGCAACTTGCCATGTTCTTTTGCCACAGTGAGACCTGAAGATTCAGCTTGAAAGCTTCTTAAGAGGATAGCACCTCCATCTGCACGAGGCCCTTGTGAGTGCAATGAGAATAGTCTTCCTAACATGCTTTGAGTTATGTAGCATAAGAAATAAACGCTGTGATATTAAGTTACTGGTATTTTAGAGGTATTTGTCAATGTGCAACAGCTTATTTTACCTTGAAAGACACATACTTGATTTTTATAAATGGTTATTTAATTCAGAACAAGGAAGTTGAATAACAAAAAATAATGTTAAGCTATCAGCAGGGATTAAATGATGAAAGGTTTGCATATTAATTTTGATGAATTTGGACTTTATCTTGTGACTAAGCACATTACTGACATAAAGGAATGGATATCTTGTTAGCACAGAAGAGAGTTTCACTACCTCGGCACTGTTGATATATTGGGCCAGATTATTATTAGGGATTATTCTTTGCATTGAGGATATTTAGCCACATTCCTGGTCTATACTCATTAAGTGACAATTGTATCCTCTTCCCAGTTGTGAAAACCAAATATATCTTTTTACATGTGCAAATGTCCTCCAGAGGACAAAACCAACCCCAGTTAAAAACTGCTATAGGAGGATAAAATGGATGTAAGATAAGCAACAAAAAGTGGCTATCATAGCTATGAAAAATCATGTATATTTTCCAAACTATTGAGAGCACAATCTTGTTTACATTTCAAAAAAATGTCTTAGGTGAGTAGTCCCCAACCTTTTTGACACCAGGAGAAGAGTTTCATGCAAGACAATTTTTCCACAGAATGGTGTGGGGGGATGGCTTCAGGATGATTCAAGCGCATTACATCTATTGTGCAGTCAAACCTCTCTGCTAATGATAATCTGTATTTGCAGCCGCTCCCCAGAGCTAGCATCACCGCCTCAGATCATCAGGCATTAGATTCTCATAAGGAGCACACAACCTAGATTGCTCACATGTGCAGTTTACAGTAGGGTTCATGTTCCTATGAGAATCTAATGCCGCTGCTGATCTGACAGGAGGCAGAATTCAGGCAGTGATGTAAGCAATGGAGAGCAGCTGTAAATACAGATGAAGCTTTTTTGGTTTGCCCGTTGCTCATGTCTTGCTGTGCAGCCCAGTTCCTAACAGGCCACTAACAGGTACCAGTCCGTGGCCTGGGAGTTGGGGACAGCAGTCGTAGATTATAGCATTGAAAATGGATTGGAGAAGAGCAATATTGATTGTAGAGCTACCCCTTTGGAAGGATATAGATATATATCATTTGGTTGCTGAAGAATTCCAAAAGTTCAGTTTGTTCCATGATTGCTCTGGCT